>LXHY01000285.1:0-23649 GCA_002093855.1 Fusarium praegraminearum | reverse complement strand
GGCTTGTCACCAGTGGGCTTCTCAGGAGTAGGAGCCGAGTGGGTGGGCTTCTCGTTGGCCTCGGTGGTAGGAGCAGGGGGGTTAGGAACCTCCTTGCTGGGAACACCGGTGGTCACGTGGGGAACCTCGGAGTTACCAGTCTTGGTGGACTTGCCAGACTCGGGGCAGTAGGTGGTGCTCTCGACGATGGTGACGGTGGGAGCAGGAGGAGCGTTGGTGGGAGGCTGGAAGGTCTTGGTGGTGCGAGTCTTGCAAGGGACGATAGTGGTCAAGGTGTCAGTGATGGTGGTGACAGGCACAGGAACAGCGTGAGTAGATGTGGTCATGGCAGGGACAGCACCAGTCTCAGTTGCAGGGCAGACGTAGGTGCTCTCAATGATGGTAGAGGTAACAACCTTCTGGGTGTAACGGGCAGGGCAGTTGATGACAGAAGCAGCACAGCTTGTGATGGTGTAGACCTTGGTAGAGGTGAGAGTGCGGGTGACATCGCCGCCAACGGTTCCGTTGCCACGAGCAGGGGTGGCGATGACAGCAGGAGCAGTGGTGACAGGCTTGGCAGCAGATCCGTAGAGAGGAGAGTCGCCAGTGGCCTGGGGGTCAGCGTTGCTGCCAGAAGCCTCAGGGGTAGCGTGGCCCATGGGAGTGGCCTCAGATCCAGCAGGGACGGTAGCGAGAGAGATAACTCGGGTGTGAGACTTGTCGCCGTCCTGGCCGGATTGCTGGATGAAAACACCAGTAGAACCACGGTTGGGCATGCAGACCTTGGCCTTGGCAGCAGTAGCAAGCTCGACGGTCAGGGTAGGAGCAAGGTTGAGTTCGAGAATGTCACCAATCTCGACGTTGAGATCGACAGCGAGACCAAGAGTAAGAGCAATGACCTCGTCAACGGAAACGGCGCAGTTGCCAGTGGCGACAAGAGCGGCAGTGTACTCGAAAAGGCTGACCCAGACAGCGACCTTGGCACCGGCTTCGATCTCGAGAACGGGGATGTCAAGCTCGGCCTCAAGGTCAATTTCGGTTCGGAGGCGGAGGCCAAGCTGGAGGTTGACAGCGGCGGAAAGATCGACCTCAGCAGCGACGCCGATGGGAAGGGCCTTGGCAACGAGTCCCTCGAGGGAAACGTCGACAATGTCCTTGGTGAGGAGGGAGATCTCGACGAAAGCCTCCTCGCCGAAAGCAAGGTAGACACCGGCGGAAAGATCGATAGCAGCGTCGACACCGACAACAAGGTCAAGGGCGATAGCAGCGCCAGCCTCGGCCTCAAGGAGGCCGGGGACCTCGATCTCAAGAGCAGGAGAAGCAAAGAGCTCAATGGACTCCTGGACAGCAGCTGAGGCAGAAATGTCAACCTCAACGTAAGCCTTGACTCCACCAAGACCGATGCGGACGCGAGGCTCCTGAAGGAAACCCTTGACGAGCTCAAGAGTGGCATCACCCTGGATCTGGGCCTTGGGGAGGTTGATGCCAAGCTTGATGGCAGCACCAGAAGCGGAGGCAGGGGCGGCGACACCCTGGAAAAGGGTGTGGTCCTCCCAGCTGTGAGCGAGAGGGCAAGTAGAGACACCGTTGGCACTGGACTGCTTGGTAGCGTTCAGAGGGTCAGCAGTGACCTTCTTGGGAAGGTCAGCGACAGTCTCCTTGGTAGAACCCAGAGAGACTCCAGCCTCGATTCCAGCTCCCTTGCCGCCGAGGGAAACATCGACACCAAGACCAAGACCGACACCGGGCAAAAGGTGAGGAGAGGCTTGGGCAACGGCCACAAGACCTCCCAAAGTGGGAAGCAAGTTAGAGAAATGCATATTGAAGAATCAAAACAAAAATAATGAGTGACTGGAGCAAATATTGCTTCCTAAAGTTTGAGTGGCTAAGAGAGTGACTGGAAGAGTACTGAAGACTGAAGAGCAAGAAAGAAAGGTTCAATTCGAGCAGCAGATCAGCTGTGTTTTATGGCCTCGATTCACAACCTCATAATGCGGATAGTATTGCAACTCTACGGGCGTACATAGGGGGATACCACGTTCATCAGCGGATACCGCTCAATCTCGCATGCCAATGTCACGTTGACGAGCCGTTCTCCCACAGTCCGTAAAAAGAGAACGGTCTAAGAGTCCAATTCTACATGACGATCGCTATTTCAGACCCTTGACAGTTTTACAAGGCTAGCGGGGGTCAGGTGGCGCTTTCGCTGCGCTGATCAGCAACGAACCATTAGCATCGGGGATTTACTGGAATTAAATTAGGGGACGAGCTTGGAAGATAGGGACGGGTGGCTTTGTTTCGTTTCGTTTACTGACGAGTCTAAACTTTTGATAGATGAATGTGACGTATCGTGAGAGGCGATGGTTGCATTTACAGTGGATGAATTGGGCGCAGCCCTTTGCTCGTTCAGTTTCGGATTTGTTATTAATGGAACACGATCGCCTTTCTCGGGAACAGCGAATGGTACTCTGTAGTCTGTAGTCTGCAGTCTTGTCTTGTTCACCTGTATCGATTCGTCCCAACTGTCCGCTTTGACAAGTTAATTTAGAACTGTCAGTTGAACTGGAGAACGGCTCGGGCTGTTTGTCAAGCCCCGGCAAATAAACTGCCGACTTACAGTAGCCTGTCAAAGCGTGAGGCTAATGACTAGTCTCACTGTCTCACTTGACTTGAGCACGACACGACGAAATGCTTTGACCTGAGCGGAATCCCATTCTATCGATAAGATCAAATAACGACTGAACCGAGAGCGAGTCATTGGCTGCTAAAGACCCCAGAGACATGATAATTCACCGCCTGGGCGCAAAAAGCGGTTCGTGTGACAGGGGCCTTCGACTGATGGGCAGGGGAAAGTGGACCACCATGAAGATCACTGAACAGTCATTGCCTGTTGTGTTAAAAGTGCCAAGCTTGTCAGGGTCAGGCTAGAAGGATGGTTTGTGCTCAGGAAGAAGTAAGACTAAATCATCTCTTCTTACTCCGTAGCGTACCTCCTCTTTGGATCGAAAATGGAGAGCTAAAGATGGTCAGACGATAATTCTGAATGATCTGCAAAGGTTGCACGAACTAAATTCAATGCTAATCTAGGCGATTCAGTTGCCTGAAGAAGCACCTGCTTGTTCGTGCACGAGCTCATGCAAGATTGCTGATCAAAGGGTTTCAATATCCAGAGTACTACCCTACATACGAATATTCTGGTTATCCTACTGAATACACGCAGTATGTTAAAAAGATTTGACTACTGTTTAAAAGATGTTCTCAAGAAGTGCTCTGATCTATGTGAAGAAGTGCAATGTAAATAATGATGGAATATTCATAAAAAAATACCAAGACTCCAGATTTAGATTGAACACAAAACACCTTCATCGCTCTGATCAACTGCAAGTACGAAGTATACTCTGTACAATAACGACGAACTCAATGATAACGAACCTCGTAATGATCCCTGATCAGTCGGCCAGAATTATTACGATCAATGAAGTTGCTCCTGTCACATGGCAAGGGTATAAATCTTTATCGGCAGGATTTGTCACTTCGCTATTAAATATTAATGAAAGCACTAGTCTATATATGTCGCAATTCGTTTCCGCAATGGCCAAATGTTAATCACAAGTCCAAATTACGTTCCTCCTCTTCCTTCTTTGGCTCCTCTTTCTCGGCAGCACCTGCGTCTAGACCCTCGAACAAATCCATCCCCCAGTGAATAGGATTCAACAGCCTCAGCTTCTTGTCTTGCTTTGCAACCTCCTCGAGTTCTTTCTTGGTAAACTGGATTCCTTGAGAACAAGGGTTCTCGGCAATATGATTAGGCTGAGTGCTCTTTGAAATCACGATCGTCCCGCGTTGTTGTCCCCAAGCGAGAATCGTCTGAGCGACTGTCGCGTTTTTCTCCTCGGCGAGCTTCACCCAGAAGTCGTCATGCAGAATACTCGGGTATTTGTCACCGTATGTCGGGTTCGTGTTTGCGAGGGGTGATGCGGCGATCACTTTAATGTTCTCCTTCTTATGGAAATCCACAAAGGACTGTTGCTGGAGGTAGGGATGCGTCTCGAATTCGTGAGCGTAGGGCTGGATGCTGGCGATCTTGAGGATCTTCTTGATATCCTTTGGGGCAAAGTTGGAGAAGCCGATGTTACGCGTCAAACCAGCGCGAACGAGGTCCTCCATAGCCTTCCAAGTGTCGATGAGGGAAGTCTTGTTATCCACATCTCGTGTCTCGGGAACCCACGCCACAGGATAGTGGATGAGATATAGATCCAGATACTCAACGCCAAGATTCGCGATAGAGGTTTCGATAGCCTTGCGTACTAGTTCAGGACGATGATCGGTGTTCCACAGTTTACCGGTTACCCAGATTTCATCGCGTGATACGCCTGAGGCTTTGATACCCTTGCCAACCTCTTCTTCGTTGCGCCATATCAGGGCAGTATCGATGTGTCGATAGCCACCTTTGAGAGCATATTCTACAGCAGGAACGACCTGAAGAACTTGTTAGTGATACTTCTGGATGGAGAATCCATCGGTATATCTTACCACTCCTTTCCCAGCTAACCAAGTCCCCAGTCCAAAGGCAGGGATATCACGAACAGTCTCGTTCTTGCTAAACTCTGGCATTTCAGCGGGTCCGAATGACGTCGCTATTGAAAGAATAGTGTATGTCACTAGACTGACAGCCGTGAGGAACGAGAAGGCCCTCACAAAACTCATTGTCGGTTGTTGTTGTGAGAGAAAGCTGTAAAATGGTTTATTGTTGTTGTTTGATGACGTGACTCAGATGATGCAGAATTATCAGGGACTTTTTTCTCTCTCTTTTTGGAGCAGCTGACGACCCTGATAGTGGATGCCTACAGCGCTAAAGACAAGGGTTCCATGACATCATTACATAAGCGTCTTGGCAAAACACATGACGTTTCGTCAAGCTTGGAAGCGGATGGACCGGAAGACATATCATGATCAATTATCAGTTGAAGACATTCTATACCGTAGTTTCATCTAACACGTATCAATAGTCATAGTCATCGGTGATCTTGGCGTTGGCTGTCGCAACTTGTGCTGTATCCATAACACCCGGAACAGCCTATTCACCACGTCCATACTGGTCATATCACCTCAGAGAGTACTGACAAATAGGTATGATAAAACATAAGGTAAATGAGTATTCTATTTTAAAACAACAGTATTCATTTTTCATGTCTCATGACTCCGTAGAATGTGAAACATGTCCTTCTGGGCTGCCAACGCAAAGATCTACATATGCCTCACAAACAACACACAATACTCCATCTAAAGTCCAGCCCTGACGGTTCTGCAGAGAGTAAATCATAACCCAAAAATCACTCAACTTGAGAGTCCAGCCCCAAGCATCCTTTTCCGGACTATCCGAAGTTTGTCCTTTACTTAGTGAGCTCCGCCAGCAGAATTGGCATTGTCAGCGCAAGACCAGGGGCTCGTTCCGCCATTAGCTTTCAACGAGTTGTTGATGCCAACTATCGAGCCATAAGTGCCTGCAACCATCATAAATGTACCAGCGATGATAACAAAGAGACTCCAGCCAACCATAAAGTACCATTTGAGCGACCTGTTCTTCAAGCCCTTGTTCCAGTTGTCATACAACCACATACAGCCATACGGCTGAAAGCACATCATGGTGCCGAGTAGAGCCCCAATGAGGGACACAAGTCCCCCAAACACAGGGATAGCGCTGGCGATAATGTACGCAATGATGGTGACGCTTCCTGTGCAGGCCAACCAGGTGGCCCAATGCACCACACCGTTGGAGTTAAGATGCTTTGTCCCACGCAACAGCCGGATGAACATGTACTTGGCAGGGATCTTTTCCATGTCAGTATGAGTTTTATAAAAAGGAGGAGCAGGGAGTACTTACGTGAGTCATAAGCATGGCAGTCACAATTAGTCCCGGGAGGGCAAAGCCATAGCAGACCTTCTTCATAAGGGCGCCAGCTGAGCCCAACGCCGGAGAGGCAACGTAAGATCCGCAATAGTAGTAGACCACAATACCGATAGTAATGTATGTGATTGTCACGATCGACTGGCAGGTTATCAAGGAGCGAGTGTAGTGCTTTGGCTCACGCATTTCAGCAGCGATTTGAAAGAAGGCCGGAGTTCCAGAGAATGCAAAAATGTGGGATGACACTGCTGTGATGGCGTCGACAAAGCTTGGGTTACCGACAAGCTTCCAGTCGGACTTCCAGTGGCCTTCTTCAGGGCGTGGTGCAGCTGCAGGGCGATCTTGAACACCAACGGCCACAGTGACACAAAAGACTGCAAGGAGTATTAGTTACCACTGTTCTTGTGACAAGAAAGCTTGGAAGGGAGAAAACTTACTGGCTGTCATGATACAAACCAATCCAACCCAGGCAAGCCATCCGATTTTGCCCAGCGTACGGATACTAGAAAAACAGAATCCGAGTACAGCGGCTACAGCCACGAAAATCGCTGTACAAGCCGCATGTGAAGAAACAGAGTTGAGGCCGATGGAGATGCCCAGCATCGCCGAGCCAGCTACAAAGATCCAGTCTAGAAACCCCGTCAGTAAAAACGCCACAGAAAAGGTATTAACTACGCACAAAGCATGAAAACTGTCGCGAGAAACTCGCGACCAATTCTTCCAAATATCAAGTACCCAGCATCATCGATACCGTAAACTTGTGGATGGCGCCTCTTGAACACGCCGATTGTATAGTCTGACCAAGTTGTGATGACTGCCACCACGATAAGACAGATAATTCCTGGTATCAAGCCTAAAGCATCAAATGTTTGAGGAATCGATAGAATGCCGAGGCCGATTTGAGTTTTTGTCATCAAAGCGACTGTTGCGATCCATCCGACCTGTATGGAGCGTGAGTCTACTATTCTGAGTGATAGACAGACAAGGGTGTGGAACGTACGTTGCGATAATTTGGTCCATCTTCTGAAACTTCGCCAAAGACGGCGTCGTCTATGCGCTGGGAGGTTCCTTCATTCTGAGAGCAGTTTGAGTTTGATCGTTGGATTCCTTCCAGATCTGAAGGAACCTCTTCTTTTTTGGAGGGCGACATGTTCGCTTCGCACAGCAAAGCTAAGGCCAGGGTGAGGGTAAATGAAGAGAAAATGGGTCGAGTAGAGTCTGGAACGGCAGAGAGAGTCTTGGAATCTGGGGAAGATGGAGCCCAAGAGGCAAGGGCAGCGTCATGACCTTTTAAAGTCCATCTTTCTATGACTACAAGAAACTGATTTCCCCGGATTATACTCGATCGAGGCTCTATTCCTATCTATCACTACTCCACCATGGCTCCATAACCCTATCATCTCCGTATCTGGAGGATCGGTGCTGTGGATTGCGAGTCCCAGGGGTGATTGTGTTGGGTTAGTTTGACGGGAACCAATCGTCAAGTGCGCGATATAATGTTCCTAGTCTAAGTAGATTGGGGCGAATGGAGATGAGCTAGACAAGGCCATAGTACTGTCGTCTGTGGATTCAAAGAGTGGAATATGAACGAATGTCATCTTGTTTGGCTGCGCAATATCGTTCAGGACCACACGGTGATCATTTACGAAAGTGGATGCAATAAGAGATAGAAGCAATCAGCATGTCACTACTACGTAGGAAGAAACTCAAATCGAAACTTCTGCACCATAATGAGTGTATTCAAGGGTACTGCCCAAGAACGGTTCTCTCTACATACGTAACTGTGGACCACCGTTGAGACATGTGCAACTATAACCGAATCGCTTCACGAGACCCTTCGGACTATCTGCACTGCCACCATCCCTGCAAGCTTCCACCATAAGGCCCAGTCATGTTGGTTCTCATGTTACCCGTCGTTATTATTCATGTGATACTTACTGTACAGTACTTATGAAAGTGAGATGGCGCGCGGCGATCTCGGGGAATATTCCAACTTGTTGATACAATACATCAGCCTTTCCAGTAGAGAGCAACGCAGGAAGAAAAGTCGAGACAAAGAAACTCAAAGCTCCACTATACTCTGCCTTTGTATTTTCCTTTCTTTCCCTTTTTCCTTCCTCTTGTGTATCATTTCTATGCTGATCATCTTCTAGGTTCGGCATCACGGCATTTATCGCCGATCACGCTAGCGCATACCGTCTCCGGCCTCCGAGGTCGCTCACCCGAACTATGGCGACGGATGAATCTGATAAATCTCTTGTGAAATTCTTGGCTCATCTGATAAGGCATAAACACCTCCATTATAACCTGTCGGTTTCCGTTGGCTGTTCTTTTCTCTGTCCATGCACCACAATGTGAGGTATTTGCGTACGGTTGCAACGCTGAGCCGTGTGTGTCCCTTGCCACAGAGAATATAATTGGTAGCACTGTGCATAAGTTATACCTTGCATAGAAACTTTCTAGAAGGCCCGGTTACTGCGATCATCCTTTCATCTTTCGCCTTGCCCTAGAATGCTTGTGGATCTTGGTTGAAGAGCCCTCATGTCGAGTCATGTTTTCGGTGCGTACTCCGTAAACAAAAAGACGATGCAACGCGGAGTGAAACACCGTCTCCATAACGGAGTTTACTGGCCCTTGCCGAATTACATAAGAAATATTACAGTCTAGGATTGCGAAGCATTGTAGTTCTGGTTTCGATGCCAGCGTTGCTCATTCGTCAAGGTCATTAGTCCTTGGGCGTAGAGAGACATCCGTGATATCAATACCTACCGTGAGATTGGTGGATTTTTAACGCAATGCAGTACTGATTATTAGATTCTGTTCCAGCCAGACGGATACATAATAGCAGGCTTCTGTACATAAGTTGCTTGACAGATAGCCGGTTATGTCTATCGTAATGTCACGCCATACTGTGGCATGATATCCGTAAACGCAATGCTACTGTGGCTCTGCCGTTTCCTTGTCTGCCATCGCATCATTCTCGGGGTTACCGGTAACCCACTATTGCTATTGTGATGTCATTGTTAGAATGCCCCTTGTCTCGTTGATCTAACCAAGTCTCGAATTATGTTCCATGGATAACATCGGCAAAGTGCAGAAGATTTACAAGTATTAAAAAGTCAAATTGATAGAAGTTAAACCGGTGCTACCCAATGCTTGACCTGCAAAGGCAGAGGACCTTGTCCCAGAATGGTACCGTATTGCATAGTCCACAGTATTTACACGACTGTTAAGTATAGCCACACGTCTCGTGGAGTTCTGGAGATAGCAACATTCAGACAAGAGTTCATTCTGAGTGTTGAGAAACTTCGTGTAGGGGGGAGTATACCTTAGGATTGTTTGGAGCGAAAGACCAGACGGCAAAGAAGAATTATTATGACACAAGCTCGACTGCCAGATGATGAATCTTTGGCCCACTCTCTATGTAAATACATAATAACAAAGAATTGTTATCAATAACTTAAATACGGTGGTCAATAACAAGCTTCTCGCGACTGACCTTCCCCTGCCAAACATCACGAATTCCTTGGAGACCTTCTTCCACGCCCTTGACAACTCTGGTTCTGGGCGGTTCCCAGTATTTTTCATGATTCTCAACCAGCCATTCAATTCCTTTCTCAATACGTGCCTGCCACTTTTTCATCTTGGCCACTTCACCCTGCCTGAATTCTTCGCTCCACTCAGCACCTTGATTGCCAATGTCCAGCATCTCTAGAGGACGGAAGTTAAGACAGAATGCATAAGTTGGATCTTTCTTGACTAGAAGAACAGAAGTAAGACGCAGCTCGCTTGATAGGATCTTTGGATCACAGCATTGACGAGCCATGCCGGATGAACTTTGGTCGTATTTGTCCTGAATTTCCAATTCTTGCTCTTTGGTGAGGCCTTCGAAAACGCCTAGACCGGTGGAAACTGCGTCAAAGACAGTCTTTAAGGACCAATCTGAGGACTCAAGCAAGGTGCGAATGTCCTGTATAACAGTTGGACTCTTGTAGTCAAATGTGTGACTTGCACCGAGTCCCTTCAATGCCTCATGGTTTTGTGGTGAGGCAGTCGTGATAATCGGGTAGAAACCAGCTGCTTTTGCAAGTTGGATAGCAGCTTGACCAACGCAACCTGCACCGCCCCAGACGAGAATTGGTTCATCTTTAGGGTCCTTGCCAGGGATATTAGCAGGTGCAAACCCATATCCCAGGACATTGAAGAGTCCGTCCATCGCCGTGCCTCCGCCGGCGAGAAGCGTCACAGCCGTGATGGGATCGAGGTGGTCTGGCCGCAGAAACGTCATCAACGGTTCTGCAAGAAGAAAGCTCTGATGAGCCCCGAGATAATTAGGTCGACGGTCGTACATGAGGGAAATGCCAAAAACATCTTGACCAATTTTGAATGGGGATTCTGGACCGACTTGCTTGACGGTTCCGGTGAACTCATAACCAGCAACGTAGTTTGTCATATTCATGTACATGTGTCGAGTATCTGCAGGGTTGATTCCTGAGTACCGCACATCAACAAGTGATTGTGCTCTTTTTGGTGTATATTTTTCCTGGATGACGCGAGTCTCGTGGTTGCCATCGGAGAGCATGTAAATGGCCTTGTTAGGACGGTCCATGGTGTTTACAAACTGAATGTGTCAACGTATACGGGTGACTTGTGTGAGAGGAGTATCTGGAATATGTGGAATTGTCAGCTGGAACCAAAGATTCTCAACATCTAGAATCCAGAGACTTGGATGAATAAATGGTTTTATAGTCTCAAGTGCCAAGTGAATAGATCTAACTCCAAACCCCATAGAATAAGCTGCCCCTAGTCAATAACGCTATTTCTAGTCTTGGATCTTATCTTAGCGACAGGCACTAACGTTGTTCCTTAATAATGTAACCCATGCCTCATGTCGATAACGTTAAGTGATCGAGCTGACGGAATTTCCGACAATTGAAGTGGCTTCAATCCTGACGCCTAATTGGTAGGAAGATCAGTTAAATGTCTTGAGCAACTTCATCAAGGAGCGCAAGGTTTGTAAGCATATGCTCGCTCTCCTGACTTGCAGCCGACAGAAAAGCATAAGGCTTCACGTCACCCAAACACTTGTTCTTCCTGCAGGACAGTAGTAATTTTCATTATCGCTTCTCATTGTAACTATCATAAATCGTACATAAACAAAACCATAGCTAATACAGTCTCAAGCGCCATCAAACCTTACCCTTGCCCCCCTTCTCTGCCCAACAATAGAAACAGGCGGATCAGGCACATGCGGTATCTTTTTCTCTCCCTGCTCGACCTTTGGTCTGCGAGCCATTGAGGAACGAGTCGGGATCGGTACCTGATCTTCGATATCGTCGTCGTCGTCGTCATCGTCATCATCCACGGTCTCAACAGTGGCGTAATATCTCGGTTTCATTCTTTGCTCACCGCCCTCCGATAGTCTCCTACTGACACCTCGAATTTTGAGGCCATGTCGCTGCTCTGATACTGCTTCACTCCTGGCGTTGTCATATTCCATATCTCTTGCTAGACCTAGGCGTCTGGCTCGAAGGTCTTCCTGGACAGGGCTGTCTTGTGTCTCGTAGCCTTGGAACAGGTCGTAGTCTTCCTCTAGCTCACCGTCTGAATCTTCTGCTGCTGGCTCGGCTGCTTTGCTGGGCCTCACTCGAATGCGACCCTGGTTTGATGAATGTGTTGTGTGGTGCTGGACATATTGCCGTTCCCTGGGCGCGGGTTGAGTGACAGATGCACGACGTTGTAAGACATGTCTGCGCATGTTGGGCTCCCGCGATGAGCTGATAGAGATAACTGTTGGTTCTGTCTTTGGGACTGGGTGATCTTGTCTCTGCGAGTGGTATCTCTGTAGAAGCGGACGTGGAGTCTGGCCGGTATTCGATCTGCGTTCGACTAGAAGATCGAGAATGGTGTCGAGTTTGGACTCGATTTCCTTGCTATCACCGTGCCTGACCAAGGCCCTGTTCATTTCATTTTCATTCAGCCCAACGCTGTCCTCAATTAGGGCGGCTATGTCCCTCCTCTGCGATTGTAAATAAGGGTTCCTATACCCTTGTCTCTCTCTGTCTTCGAGTAGTCGATTGATGATACCCACTAAATGGTCTCGTTCTTGTCTCTCGACGTCAAGCGATCTTGTCTCATCCATAGCATACAGGCTCGTGGTTGATACACTTCTGGGTCGACGAGCTGATAAAAACCTTCCTGGATCAGATCTAACTTCGGAGGATTTGTCTTCTAGCTGCCTTTGAAGACCATTCAGTCCTTCCAAAACTTGGCCCATGACCAGTATCGTTCTTTGATCGTTTGGTGATGATGAAGTGCCATCCTTCCTTTGGCTTGGTATTTTCTTCTTTGGAAGTCGCTCAGGAAGCTCTCGTATCGCACCCCTCATGACATATTCTGGACTGGAGGCTGGCTGTCTGGGAGCAAGCGGTTGAGGTTGTGGTCGTTTAGGTGCTCGAGAGGGGTACTGAGGATATGGTGGCGGAGGGGGTGGAGATTCATAGGTAACAGCTGTGGTGTAGTCTTGGTCGAATTCCATAGACGGCTGGCTGTTTGGAACTCGGCTGTATGGTCCTGATTGTGAGTAAGGTGTCATCGCAGGAGGAGAAGTGCCAGGGAAGTAACTGTAAGTGTCAGAGGGGTATGAGTATGAACCCGAATAATTCGCAGGATAGGTGGAAGGTCCCGCAGGGCTCGGTTGAGGATACCATGGGCTTGCATCTTGTTGGAAAGGCTCAGTGTACTGGCGATAACGGTCATCACTCCGAGGTACAGGTGCGAACGGGGATTCAAGAAGACTGGGCTGTAAATCGGCAGCGTAATCGACGTAGTAGTCATCAGTAGAGTGTACTCGTCGCTGCCTCGGCGGCCTCCTATGATGCTGCCTGGGTGGTCCTCGTTGTCTGGAGCTATTCTGTCTTCTCTGTTGGTTATCTGGAAAGTCTTCTAGATACGGCGCGCGATCATCTCCAGGAGGTCGACTTTGGCCTCCTTCACTGATGCCCAGGCCAGCGCTTTGCTGCGGGGTTGATGACGCCATCACGATACGACTTGGGGTGTTGATATGGGGTCTCGACAAGGCTCGTTGGGGTTGGAGAGTCTATGGAAGTAATGTTCATAACTCGGTTATGAAATCGTGAGAAATGCGATGACGCCAGAGATGACTTGAGGAAGAAATGACAGACAAAGCTAGCGTTGTTAGGTAAAGAATGGAATGCCCATGAACCCTCCAACAATTAAGCCTAGGTAATGACGGAGGCTCTGCTGCCGCTGCCTTGTTCGCCCAGTGTTTACGCGTACAGGTATCGCCTTGTGTATTCTACCACTCTATTCTATTGGGGGCTCAGGTCGGGCTGCAAACACAGCATCTCTTATTAGTTGGGTTTGCATGTGCATGGCTACACAACCTCAAAGAGACATGTTGGTGAGGTTTAAGTGGTCGCGTGGAGAGTGAAACAGGATTAGTGTGTTGGATGGACGCCTATGACCTGTGAGCGTGACCCTACCCAGTGGATGACTATAGGGCGTCTTACGCTTGAAGCGGGAGATGGACAGCATGCCCGGTTAGTAGCTCTGCTAGTCTAGGACGACCACAGATGAACCATTATTGTGGGTGCGCACGAACGATAAACGGTTCATCCAAAGTTATCGACTCTTTATATAAATTGACCGCTGTCAGAAGGGAAACCTCGTTTTGCGTCGACAAACTGAGGCTGCTGACATGCAATAATCAGCAGATTGCTGACCACCAATATGCAGACGAAGCCGCGCAGCTTCACATGCACTGTGACCGAGACAGTGAGGGGCCATTCCACTACATTCCTGGGCTCTCAAAGTACATACAATTGTGTGACATGACCCATAGACTATGCTGTGAAACTGCTACTCTGTTTTGATAGCATGTACTTGGTTAACAACAGTGGAACAAAGGGACCCATAGTTTATTACATTGAGGAACCGACATCATCCTCATGGCTTTAACTAACGACCTCCGTTTGCCAGGTCGATCATTTCTACGTCAGCAGATCGAGACATTTGACACGCTTGAACGATACGAGCTTATTACCTCTTGCGTTCTTCTCTGGCTGAGTCTGAGGTCTTTAACGAATTCCCCTCTGAATACTGAGTAGCGCTGAGGTGGGATGGCATAAGACTTGGTACATGAACTTGGGATGCAGGAAATAAATAGCCCAAGCGTGACACAAAGTGACTAGATTATTTTGTCCCTCAAGCACGAAGCCAGGGTAGTCTTAGTGTGTGGCTCAGCGAACGAACTTTTGATCTGCTACGCCTCTCTGCTAACTCGTATTTCCCTAGCTCGTCGACATTGCTCGATTGCTTCGGCGTGGGTTAAAATTGCAGTGAAAACACAGTTGAGTTGTATATAATATCGTCGCCTCGTTCCTAAGGTCTTCAGCTTCGGTCTTCAATTGAAAAATACATCCACACAAGAAAATGGACATGAGGCTGCCTCGAACATCCACTGCCTTTTTAGTCAAGACTCTCACAGCCAACATCACCAATCATCCTGGATGTTGATAGGTTAACATGACTCAAATAATAATCGCAGAATTACATATTCTAAAATATCACTCTGAATTACATGGTAACTCACAATGCCGTATTGCCGTGACGATCGCATCCTTCCTGCCCTAAATTCTCACATATGGACTCGACTGACGCATCGGGCTTGTTGGTGCTGAGTGAGACAAGATCTGTTGAGAGGCATAGTTCTTCGAAACGACTATAAAAACATGAAATTGACTGAATTTTATAGCCAAGAACACATTGGCACTCAATAGATCAAGATGCGAACATTTCATACACCACTCTCAGTGATCGAGTCTCTCTCGCAGTCTCAAGGCGATTCTCCAGCCATAAGACACGTCGACTCTAAATCTACAAACAATGAATACGAGACAATTTCCTATGCGAAGCATTGGCAGAACATCAATATTGCTGCAAAGAATTGGATCGCAGAACTATCGCAAGCAGGGATTACAAAAGGCGCAGTGGTCGGGCTTTGGTAAGTACATCTAGTATCGACAACTAGTTCCATCTAACTGTCTTTAGGATACGGGGATGGTCCTATGAGGATTTGTTGCATTATCTCTCACTTCAAAGAGCTGGATTCATCCCTCAGTTATTCTCTATTCGAATAACAGACCCTTCCGTTGTCCATGAGCTTCTTCGCAACAGTAACGCAGCTGCTCTGTTGTACGACCCAATTTGTGAGCCCCTGGTGAAGGGATGTCCTATCCCAACATTCTCTACTGGCACAGTTTTGAGAAAAGATTGTCCTGCAGACGTGCACCTCGGCGCAACCACGTCTACCGACGGCGATAAAGTCTTGGTAATTTTTCACACCTCAGGATCAACTTCTGGGATGCCGAAACTGGTTCCGCAAACAGTGCGATGGATGGACTGTTTGATCCGAAAGCACAGGCATATGAACTACAAGCCCGCGTCTGTTGCATCTTTTATGTGAGTTTCCGTCTACACTATTCAATTTGAAGCTCATATTTGACCCAGGGGCTCGCATACTCACCTGGGCAATACGATCAATCTTTCAGGGGCCTTGGCAAGTGGTGGCTGCTTAATTCCACCTACTAGCATTCCCTACTCGACTTCCGAGCTCGAACACATGATCTCCAAGGGAGGCCTAACCATACTGAATACCTTCCCCGCTCTTCTATCAGGAATGTTGCATGAGGCACGTCAGAGCGGCCCGTTCCTTGAAATGCTCCAAAGTCTGGACAGTATCAACTTTGCTGGCCAGGTCCTTGAGCCAAAAGACGAGGCTTGGTCCCGCCAAAATGGGCTAAAGCTGATAAATCTCTATGGCTCTACAGAAATTGGACTGTCGATGATGTCCTCGTTGACATCACCCCATGTATCGCCACTACCCGAGTCGGGGTGCCGGTTCATCCCCTTGAGTGAATCCGCATCTTCGTCGGATCGGCTCTTTGAGCTTATTGTCCCAGCAGAGGCAGACGACTGTCCCGATGCCACTCTTAGGGACAAATCAGACGGCATGTTTCATACTGGTGATCTCTTTGAACAAGTTGATGCCGATCAGTATGTCTACAAAGGCAGAGTTGACGACAGGATCAAGATGCAGCTTGCTTTGGTCTGCGACGCAGGTTCTCTAGAGTCGGAAGCAATGCAAGTATGTGAGGGCGATATCATCAGTGCTGTTTCTGTCCTTGGTTATGGGCGTCCTTCGCCAGCCATGGTGGTCGAGGTAAAGAATGATGATATTTTACAGGCGGACGAAGATGCGTTGTTGGTGCTCAAGCAGCAGATCATCCAGCGAATTGCGCCGTTCCATCAACGAAAATATCTTCATGAGCAAATTAACGATGTGCGTCTTGTTTTTGTCGTAGCGAAGGGGACTTTACCGAGAACAGCAAAGGGGAACATTATGAGAAAGGCTGTAGAAGAGATGTTCGCACTGGAACTGGATCAGAGCTACCATGATGTTTCCGTGTCCAAGGCCGGATAATTATTTTATGCTTACGATTAAGCTCCTCAATCATTTAATCTGAACATTTATCCTTTTAAAAAGCCTTTCAGGCATAGCATTGTGTGATTTGGGTTGCAGTTCCTGATCAGCAAATGAAGCCAAGGGCAGAACTAGACTAAATTGCTAGGTCGAAATGGCTTTTCCGGAAAGACAAGCACGACACTTGGGAAAGCATGACAAAGACAAAGAAGAAAGCCAAGCTCGGAGACAAACCACAGATGATTACCAGAATGTTTGTCTCATCTCACCGCATAACAGTTGTCCTCGTCATTTCTGTAACATGTACGTCATTGACTCAGAGGAGAGTGGTGATTCATGGTTCTCATGTCAGACAGTATATGTGCTTTCACCAGCAACAAAAACCTGTGCAGTTCTGTTCCTTATCCATATCCTTAAATGAAGACTGTAAACATATCCGCTGGTAGAAGACTTTCCACGGGACTACTGAACCGCGCTACTCGAACTCCTGTGTTGACTAAACTCCCACTTATACAACCGCAAAGCAATTGTCTTTTTTGGAGAAGGACTCAGACAAATACAATGGCTTCCATCATCGACACTGTCAAGGTAGGATCCTCCAGTCATTTACCTCTCGGCGTTGTTACTAACCCTCCCAGAACACCATCGCCGAGAACTTTGGTGGCCCTGCTGAACAGCTTGCCACCCACCAATTCTCTCTCTCGGAAACCCCCAATTTGTCTGGTAAAGTGGCCGTCGTGACGGGTGGAAGCGAAGGTATTGGCTATGGAGTTACTCATACACTCCTTACCCACGACATCAGCAAGATCTTCATCCTTTCGCTATCTGAGGAAGTCGTCAAGGGCGCCAAGAAGTCGGTAGCCGAAGAACTTGGACAGGAGAAGGCTGACCGCACAGAATGGGTCCAGTGCGATCTGAGTAACTGGGCTGAGGTCAAGAAGGCTGCTGATCAAATCAAGAACTCAACTGATCGTCTTGATATACTCATCAACAACGCTGGACGGGGTATTCAGACTTATCAGCTTTCATCTTATGGCGTCGATCAGCACATGGCCACGAACCACTTTGGTCATGTGCTTCTTACATCTTATCTCCTAGAGCTCCTCAAGAAGACTTCAGAGAAGCACGGCACTGTGAGAATTGTGTGCCAAGCGTCCAATGCCCATCAGGGTGCCCCCAGCGATGTCAAGTTTGAGAGCCTGGAAGAGCTCAACACCGACCTTGGACCAAACCCTCAGTACGGGCGATCGAAATTGGCAAATATTCTGTACACTCGCTACTTCGACCGTAACGTGACCAAGGCTGGCTCGCCCAGGATTCTGATGAACTGTACTCATCCTGGCTTCGTCAGCACGAGACAGAGCTTGGAGCACATTCATGAAGCGTGCGTATCCTATTTCCCTGTATGTTTGACAGACCCTCTAATAATTGTTACAGGTACCCTCTTGCTGGATACGCGATGTCGGTCGGCATGGAGCCATTCAAGAAAGATCAGTTCCAGGGCGCTACCAGCGCAGTGTACGCCGCGACGATGACTGATAAGTCGGGTCAGTATATTTGCGCTCCTGCTGTGCCAGAGCTGGGCAATGAGAAATCCCAGGATGAGAAACTTGGAGATCAGTTGATGGAGTTGACAAGAAAAATCATCAGTGAGAAGTTCGAGTCTTTTGATGATCGCAAGTTTTATTAGATGGGGTATGACAGGGGAGAGTCCAGGGCTATCTAGATAATTGCTATTCAAGATTTCGCTAATGCATAAGTCACTCTAACTATTTATTTTGCTTATACCGGAGATTCCTTAAGCTGTAGCACAGAAAGTTCAAGACTCCAACAGTGTGTTAATGATGTCTGCATAACCCATTGGTGTTTGTTCGCTTTCTTACAGATGACGAAGCCTACCCTAAATTTAGCCACGCTGAAGTTCTGAATTATTCTCAATTGGCAGTTAGTAGCGCATAGCCTGAATACTGAAATAATGCATGAGCAAATACTGGTTAGTTTGAGAAAGGGATCAACCAAGCAGTCTCAAAATCATAGTTCAGTCTGATTGCTATAAAGTGTACTTCGATAGGTAGATAAGAGTGAGGAACCTGAGCTGGAATAGAAATGAGATTTGACCCGCTAGAAAAAACTTGTAATGACAGCGAGTTGAAATGATCAGATGCAGTCTATATAGAGAGGCTTTACACGACTCGTTGTAAATAAAGCTCAAGGTCCTATAGTCTAGTGGTTAGGACGTTGGATTTTGATCATCGATCGAAAACATCTTCCGAAGTCCCCGGTTCGAACCCGGGTAGGACCTCTCCTTTTGCTTTCCAGAACAACATCCACATAAATGTCTCCTCTTTTTATCACACGTCCCTCAGTTTATCGTCATGTTAGGACCACCAGCACCACATCAAGGGTCCATTCTTAACTCCACCACGTCGAGTCATGGTGGGTTGATCTTTAACCAATAAAGGACTCACCGGTCTTGAGTCTTTTTTCTTCCGTTTGCCCCAAGTTAGCTTCTCCGCCTCGTTCCACGGCATCCCCATTGGTTCAGGTCGTGAAAAAACAGCATCATTCGTTCATTCATTTTTCGCAATACCTTCAAGTATCAGAAGTACAGTCCCTTTCACTCGTTTATTAACAGTAAATGATATCTCGTCATGGCACGCGCCATGGGCTGGCATAAGCCCGAGAACTTTGCTGGCTCGTCGATACGCGCCATTCTTGTCGGTTTGTTTGTGTCCTCAGGGGGTTTGCTTTTTGGCTACGATGTGGGGTGAGTTGATCTTTCTCGAATTATTCTCTCGTAAAATCTTGTCTACTACCTATCGTTCCTTCTTTTGGAGAAGTCGTTGCGGCGCGGACGCGACCTGAACGAGTACTGTTTGAGCCTCATCACTCTACCCTTGACGCGTCGCGATACATACCTTATCATCGTGATCCCTTCATTTTACATAACCTCACTGAACTCAACTAATAATGGTCTCTTTCTTTCATCAGAGTCATCAATGGCATCCTTGCCATGGACGTCTTCCAAAACGACTTTGCCACCGATCAAACCTGCAGAGACGAAAATGACCACATTGATCTATGTCCCATAGACTCATCTCTTATCGTCGCTATTCTTAGCGGCGGAGCTGTTGTAGGCTCAATACTTGCTGCCCCAGCTGGTGATAGCATCGGTCGACGCAAAACGTTGTTTCTTGCTGTGGTAACATTTTGTATTGGCGCTATCTTCCAGGTGTGTGCTCAGGCAACTCCCATGTTATTAGTTGGCAGGTAAGTTCAAGTCTCCCTAACCTTGTGGTTTTGTTCAAGCTGATTGTTGGTGCTTTGAAGGGCTTTAGCAGGTGTCGCCGTAGGCGCTACATCAGTTCTCGTGCCTCTTTACCAGTCTGAGACGGCGCCTAAATGGATCAGAGGAAGCATCATCTGCGCTTACCAACTCTCTATCACGGTTGGAATTCTCGGTGCAACTATTATCAACGTCATCACAGCAGGGATGAATAGTGCAGCCGCCTACCGTATCCCTTTGGGATTGCAACTTGTGCCCGGCGTTATCCTCGCCTTCGGCATCATGTTACTCCCAGAGACACCTCGCTTCTTGGTCAAAAAAGGACGAAACGACGAGGCTGGCATTTCCCTCAGTCGGTTCCGCAGGCTTGATATTACCCATCCTGCTCTTGTGAATGAACTACAAGAGATCATCGCCAACCACCAGTATGAGATGACACTCGGTCATGATACATACCGAGCTCTTTTCACGAGTAACTCCTCCCTTGGGCATCGGACCCTAACAGGGTGTGTATTGCAAATGCTGCAGCAACTGACCGGCATCAACTTCGTCATGTACTACGGTACAACCTTCTTCAGTAGATCCGGTGTCAGTAATCCGTTCATCATCAACCTCGTCATGATCATCGTCAATTGTGTCTGCACAATACCTGGTCTCATCGTTATCGAATCGTGGGGAAGACGGAAGCTTCTCATGACTGGTGCATTGGGCATGGCAGTCTGCCAGTTTATAATCGGCGCCGTATCCACGGCAAACGAGAAATCATCTCAAGACCTCGGAAACGCATCCAACATGGCACTTATCGTCTGCTGTGCGATAAATGTCTTCTTCTATGCTTCATCATGGGGACCTGTCACTTGGGTTGTTACCTCAGAGATCTTCCCTCTCAAGTTGCGCGCAAAGGCAATGTCAGTGTCGACCACAGCGAACTGGCTCTTGAACTTTGCCGTAGCTTATGCACCTCCATTCATATTGGGAAGACGGGCCGACGCGTTTGGGTTGAAAATCTTCTTTATTTGGGGTACCTTTTGTATCCTTGCCATCGCCTTCGTCTGGTTCATGGTGTATGAAACCAGTAGGATGACACTGGAACAGATTGACGAGATGTACGAGCGCGTGAGTCACGCGTGGGAAAGCCCAGGTTTCAATCCAAGCTGGAGCTTCCAAGAGATGCATAATACTGGGTGGGCAGGTAATGGGCAAGCAGAGCTGCAGAGTGCTACTTCAACGTCCAACAATATCAGTTCTTCAAACACAGAAGATGGAGGCAATGACCGGCACTCGGTACACTCAAACGCTCCCCCGAATTCTGCGACTCCCATAGCCAATGTCGATTTTAGTTATTAGTACAATAGACCAAATGCAATTTAGTTTTCATACCAGTTGATCCAGGAACGGGCTGCATGTCCACCAACAACCCAAAACGGCGGCGGATGGGATTAACGGGAGATATTAGGTACCCTATAAGGCAACGATAACTGCACATAGACATGACGACCCAGATGCTCGACCCTACTGGCAAATCAAAGTAGCTCCAACCCTGCAGCGCCTCCATTCTTGGCGGAGATGTAACCGGAAGGGTTCTATCCGTTGAACATCGGAGACACACATTCGCGTTATGCTGTTTTTGGAAATCAAGCAGAACAGAAATGCGGCAGTCGATACGTTGTAGGGGGGAAATCAGGGTTTGCTTCTGGATCTGCATCGATATCCGCCATCTCCGTATGATCGAGTTCGAGATCTTCAGTTACACAAAACTCAAAACCATAGCAAAGTAGAAAATTGTCCAGCCTATCGGTTAGCGCGACTTGGCATCTCATGATCATCCGACGAGGAACTCCGACGCCCTTGCTGTTCTCGAAAGGTCTTTCTCATTGTCCATGTAAGACACGGTGACATGCTAATCAAAGTCAGCATTCCAGTGACAGCCATCTCAGCCTTCTAGAACAAAATATGATCGTACCTGGTCCAATTAGAGTTTGGGAATAGCCGCAACCGTCAACGGACATCATCCGGTGGCGCAATGAAAGGGAAGCTTCCAAGTGGCTGAAACTGGGAGAACAGAAGATTGTGCTTCCCTTGCATCCTGGCATTCCATGACGATGATGGCTGTTTCTTGCCGTACCGGCAGTGAATCTGCTGACGCTGTGTCATTTGTGATCTGTCATTTGCATGAGTTCAAAGTCGAGGCCTTTATCATTCGCGCGAATAAATGTCACCTGAAACTATTCATGAGCGTTGATTGACTGTTGAGGTTTTTCACCTTCAAAATCTGGTTTATGAGTTGTTCTAGACAGGTGTGAAGATTTGTGTTTTGGTGGCAATGTACCTGCGCTGGTCGGGCATGGAGTCGATACACACAATTCAGACCACTAGTAAAATTTTTCCAGAAGAGATCACTTCGATGAGAAGCCGTTTAAAGTAGTGTAACATATTCTATATTTAGAGATATTTGATGGGTCGTACAACGTTAAAAAAAGGAATTGCCTGTATCGAGAGTCATAGAAAGTATGGCATATATATTTAGAGATATAATAAGTGACTTCGCTATTGAACATCCAACCGGTGTTCTACAAAGGGAAATACCATATTAGTATATAACACCCTTGGACAATTTGCCGCTCATGATAGTAAAAGCAAAGTAAAAATAATCGAGGTAAAAATGCATGTTGACACAAAAGAGGTGGTATTATCTTTGCCTTGTCTTCAAGGCTGTCATCGAAATAGAACTCCGTATAGAACTGGCTGGCGTAGAGCACATTGGAGGTTGGCCCTCCTCCTGCTTCTGACGCCGATCAAACTCCTTAAGAAATGTATAGACACTACCGAGAGGCATATACTCAAGCAAAGGTCTGAGCTCACTTGGAAACATCTCCGCACCGTGGTCCTTGATGTCCTCATTCACGCGGTTGAGACGCAGGATCTGCATCCAAGACACGATGCCATCACCCACCATAAACGTGGGAAATGCTGCCATTGCAATGTCATCAAGGATCCACGTGTTCCTGAAATATGGCCTGTTGAGAAACCCGGAGATAGCCTTGTAGCTGGGCACCTCTGTAGGGTCGGTGATTCCTTCAGGAATGTCGCTAAGATGGGCAACGGGGCCCATCCACTGAAGAATGGGCGCGTAGTTCTTCGGGTTCGCTTCGCGGTCGCCGGGTTCTCCGAAGTTGGCAGGCATGCAACTATCCCATGCTCTGATGATCTCGATGGCGAGGTCAGATGTCGAATCCTTGGGGCCTAGCCATCCTACCACCAACCTCGCCTGGCGGTATGCGCGAGCCATGGATGCACGACGCTCGGCCTGCTCACGCTTGTTTCGCCTGTCGATGCATAATAGATCGACCCAGATGCGCAAAGGAGGTTGTTTGTCTGCCTTGGCAGACGATGGATCAACTAGCTTCTTAAGAAATGTCCTTAGCCAGCCGGGACGCTTCGTTGTGGGTGAAGGCGGCGGCGATTCTTGTTGTTGGTCTTGGGCTGTGGCGTTATTATTTCTTTGGAGTTCGAGGTCGAGTGCAGATGTAGAGTGTGCAGTGGAAATCCGCCTGCCTAGAAAGACGTCACGGACATAGCGTAGTGACACAGCAAGGTCTAGTGGGATGGCGACCTTGCTACCGTTGAGAATGATGGTCTCTGTATTTGTGATGTCACCATACAGGGCTGAGAGGCCTATGTAGTCGGGAGAATCGGTGAGTTTCTCATGAACGAGGCGACAGACTACGCGGTCGTTGATGTCGTTGGTCGGAGATGGCTGCAACTCTAGCAATCTCACTTCGCGGACTGATAGATCAATGGATCGGTATTGGATCGAAGAGAGTCCGTCGGATGGAGCCATTGGTCAGATGGATGGTAAACGGGTGGGCGAGTAAGTGGGTGGACTCTGCGATGTCTTGGTGTGATTGTGGATGGTTAGTTCGATAGTTGTTGGTCACAACGTGCTGTCTGCAGTAGTCTGCAGGGAGGGGA
>LXHY01000283.1:0-12623 GCA_002093855.1 Fusarium praegraminearum | reverse complement strand
ATATTATAGTTATATACTTTTTATATTTTAAACTAGTTATAATTTTATAGTATCTTATTTTAAATAGCGCTTTTATCTCTGCCGCTGCTGTTGCGCGCAAATTCACAGAACTCAGCGACGTCGATATTGCCAGTCTGCACAATCCTACGAAACCATCGACAGAATATCAGCCATGTCTCACGAAATATTCCTGGGCCTGGTTGCATAAGTGCGTATATCTTACTGTCTCGTCTTCGAGCCTGTCTCTTGCTTGATGACTAATTGAAATACCCCTTGTTCATTCAATAAAGACGCATACTCTGACCTCACCTTGGTGTCACACAGCAAATGCTACTTCACTCACCGCGTGATTATTTGCCCACAATCCTCTGTCATCGCCGAAAAATGCCAGTTCCAAGATGATATCGAGGGTTATCCGGCAAGAGCCACGCCCAAATATTCCTTCGACTTTGGAAGCGATGACCCGCAAGCAATAAATTGCCTCATTCAGTATTTCTACCAACACAATTATCAGAGTAACAATGTCGATCATAATGCAACAAAGGACCTTGGATCTAGTGATACCGAAAATGAGGTATCAGCGATACCCGAGCAAGATATCATCGATGCTACCTATCCCATACTTCACGCCCGGGTATACGCGCTAGCCGAACTCTACGACATACCTACCTTAAAAGCGACGGCGCTCGAGAAGTTCAAGGGGACCATACAGGACTACTTTCACCCAGGTTGAGTCCTCGATGGCTTGGAGGAGGCATATGTATCGACAATACAGGAAGATAGGGGGCTACGCGACGTTATTATCAAGTTCTCTATACACACCCAGATCTATTAAAGCAGTAACGAGTAGCAGATATTCTCCAGGAGATACATACTTTCACCTATGACTTGTTTATGTACTGGGAAAAGATGCGGCCAAAGTAATATATCTCTGAGTTTTTTTTTTGGAATAACAAACTTTAGTATCTTTTATACCAGTTTATGTTACCGTACACGTTGATTTGCTAACCCAATATCTGGCAGTGCATCCTTGGCCTGTCTACGTCAGTTCCACTGCAGCATAATCCATACCACTCAACTGGCCCAATACTCAGTGAACATTCGGTAACACAGCATTGGAATGTCTTACGGGATGGGTAGAATCAGGGTAGGGATACATGGTTCAACACACTGGGCATATAGCCCACTGCACAGAATAATGCTTGCTCCCATCGAGGGCGGGCCACTAGTTCCAAGACACGCTATGAAAGCAGCGGTGCAGCTACTCTCACAGGCCACCAACAGGACTGGGCCTGCCATGGCTGCGGGAAAGATATACTTGTCGATGCCTTATCACGCAATTGGTAACCAGGTTGTTGGAGTTGGATGTGCGGTTGCTGCTCTATATAATCTCGTCCATGGCCCACTTTGCTGTTCAATATGAGAATCGCATGTAAAGCGCCCACTTCTCATCGTTAACTCTTCTATTAACCCTGTTCACTTTATTCTATACATTTTTGAGATCAGTGTCAAAGACTTCGTTATAAGTATTAGCCCGACTTCTCTTCAGTATGGCTTATCAGCAGTACAGCGACAATGACTGGGAGTCTATGCGGCCTGTCATTAAGGATTTATACTACTCCGCCAAAAAGACATACAAGGACATTGCTGACATTCTTAACACACACTATGGATTCCGGGTTAAGTAGGTTGTAACTTCCTCGAAGCATGGCGTAGGCTAACTAGGGCAACAGATCAAGTTGGATTCAATATAAAGTGACTAAAACATGGAGAGGAGGAAGGAATTTTACAAAGAAGCGTACTATGTGACCTCTCGAATTGGATGCTTATGAGATACCAGCCTTGGATATGTCGTCTGGGTCTAGGATCATGAGAACGGCCATACGATACGGTATCGACGTACCTGCCTCTCACCTCCATTCCTTCAAGCTCACCTATGATTGATATATGACCCCACCCGCCCTGTATGCCTCTAGGGATGCCGTTATGCATGCAGTGAGAAAATATGTGGACGGAGCCTTTGACAACCACATTTGGACCATTGAGACCTTCTCCGACAGGATTACTCAAGACTTCTTAAGATGGACGCGTGATGATCCACATAGCGGTTTCAAAATGCTTGGATATCTGACTTGCGCAACCGTGTGTGCCAAGCAAAAGATGCACCAGGAGGCTCAACTTCTGTTGAGGTATGGGCTTACTGAACTTCCTGACTACTTCAATGACCAGTCACCTGAAGCCTTACTCGTGTTCATTGTTCTGCTGGACTTCTTTCGCGACCGTATGCCCACAGAGAGGGATAAGCTTCTCCGTCACTGTATCGATAGGACACAGCCGGTTGGGAAAGCTCGGCCACTCAGGGAAATAAATTACCACATAGATGCTGCAGAGCAGCAGAGCGCAGATGCCGACTTTCGCACAAACTTATTACATGACGTCGCTACTATGTTCAATAACAAGCTGAAGGGGAAACTAAAATTTGACAAGCTTGGTTATGCCATCATCCAAACTTTACACCGAACTGGAGAGCTTGAAGACTTTAACATTCTCACGTGGGATGACCCTAATCTTGTTCAAAGAAACGACAAGACGTTTTTCAGTTCTAGTTCGAATATTGAACGCTGTATCGTTTTGGCTGTTGAGAGGTTTGGATACCGAGAGCGTTTGCATATCGAAGAAATGCTGAGGTGGCAGAGAAGTCTTGCTGAAACGAGTGGAATTCGTGGGATGATAGACACTTGGAATCTCTTCAGCGACCAATCCAAAGGATAGGGTTTCGAGACAATCATGATGACTTGAGAAAGTTCAAGAAACACTGGAAGCAAACGACGGCGGGCTGGGAGATGACGCTGGTCCCGCAAGGTCCTAACCATACTGTGGATATGTTGTAGGGCATGGAAAGATTTAAGCGCTGGGAAAATCAGGATGAGGTTTCGTCTATTAAGAAGCACCTATATACAGTCTTTCTACAGATAGCGGCGGACCAGGGAGAGCAGGATAGCTACGAGATGACCCAAGACGGAGTTCTTCATTCAGCATGGCATGAAAGCCAGGGAGATAGCCTATAGGTCACTTTAACCCTCTTGGAAATTGTGTGCGGCTTGCTAAAAATTCTAGATTGTGACTGCCTCACGATAAATCTATATTACTGCTTCTACTTTCCTAGTGTTATTCCCATTTATAATCTGCTCGCAGTTATCTCAATCACTTACTCCTCTTGGTAAAGTCAAAAGTCTTATAATCTCACTCAACGTATTAGTCTTCTCTTTCTGTCCTAGCGACACCCTTCCTGTTCCAAATACTCTAGCATCATCTTCCATGCTCGTGATTGGTATGTTCTGCTGCCCAAGCGGTCATCCGGCCGTTGTCCGCCCTCCTCGTTCATTACTATACATCGATTTCTGTCTTGGAAGGATAAGCCCGGTGTGTCAGTGTCTACTGGTACTTTGCATTTAACTCTATCTCTGTTTTGAATGTTACCTCTGCCTTATCTAGAGTATCTTGAACTTCTGACTTAGCTATATCCTGGCTTTCCTTTATGCTGTTCTCTTTTTTAACTAGGATCGCCTGCTTTGTATTACTTAGTTTGGCTTCTTTAGCTATAATATATGCTAGCTTTTTCTCTAGTCGGACTTGCCACTGTGACGTTTCTTGATTTAGTTCGTTACATGCCTTTTTAACCTTGAGCCTTAGGTTTCTGACGAGGTCCTAGTACTGGTTAACCTATATAATGCCTAGAAGCCTCCCTGCGTTAATTAGCAGCTCTATTATTTCTTCTGACTCTATGTTGTAACGAGGGACAGCAATGTTACGAATCTCGATCCCTGACTGAAATAATTTCTTAAGTTCTTCGTTATTATAGGCTTCTATATCGAAACTATTTCATCGGCTAAGGAATTATTCCATCTAGTCACTAAGCTATGTAGCCTTAACGCAGTCCTAATATTGTTCCTCTAGAATATCTAGTATGTGCTTACACGCATAGGTATAGCAAGCTCGCTTAAGATACTTCTGTAAATCAACTATAAGCTCGTGCTGGCTACCGAGTGATAGGCGCGCCGTAGATCGATCGTCTTGGGCTCGTCGCTCAAGTCCTGGTTGTCTGTTGCCTTCTGGAGCTGTGTGATATCAGTTAGTACACTCTAATATTATTTAGTTCCATTATATAATCGTTGGGGACCACATACCTATTTACTGCCTTGGCTGTAGCCATTTCTGTCGGAACAGCTGCTTGTATTAGGGTTTCCCTTTCTTCAGATGGCTTGAGGATTATCTTATCTGGGTTAACTGCCCTAGGGACCTTATCTTCTGCTACTGTCTTATCCACAGCTATATCTGCAGGTATATTGCCGCTAAGGTTAGGAAATATATTCTGTGCGATAGAAGGGTATTTAAATACCCCTTTGGTTGCTAGCTGCTTGACCCTGGTCTTTAAATCTTTTATGCTATACCTTGCGACGAGCTATTGGATAATGTCTCTGATCTGTCGGTCAATGACGACTATACCACCTTTTCTCTCTCTAGATTTGATGCTTTTCGTTAGTGAAGGGATGTTCTTGAATGCTATATAGATGTCTTGATTCTTAGGCACCTCTTCTGGTGCAGCTATAGCGGCTTCATTGATCTTCCCCGCCTGTCTATTGACGGATGGCTCGTCTGCACGGCAATGAGTCCATATTGCTCTCCTATATAGAGCATCTCGAGAGTCTGTGATTCTGCTGTAGCTGTCGCATTGATAATAATGCTTGGATTCAGTTGATGACTTAGCTATGATGTTTCCGGTGATAATCTTGGGCTGGGCGTTCTAACAGTTTATTAGCAGGGAGACAGATGTTGTTACAAGTCAACAGTTGAGAAGTGGGGGTTGAGAGATATCAGCCTTTACGTACCTTGCCGGACGAGATCTCAGTCGTGAGATATGCTGCATGGATGCCTAGGCGTCAAAGTATTAAATCAGGCTCTGCAGGCTAACACAGTTTGCGCATCTGTCCAATTAATATTATATCTCTAGCTCCAAGCCTATAACGCACCTACCGGTTGTCGACTCGCTAAGTTATCATATAATATATCCTTATATTAACTCTATTATCCTAGGCAAGGCAAAGCCTCAGCTAGGGCATAGTAATTCACTTTCTATGCCTAACTAAAACCTTTCTATTATAGAAGAATAGAGAGCATAGTGGCGCAAGTAAGTTCATAGTAATAGCATTTTAAATAAGGATATACCACTAACTATTTCTTAAGACTTCTTAATACAGGAGAGTATTTAGATATTAAGTTTATACTAATCGATAAACTATATAAAGCTTACCGCGTTATTATGTACCCTTGGTCGCTGGTTATAAAGAAGTCTTGTGAATTTAACGCCGGCGAAGCTTATTTTAACTTTAGCGATGCTAATCCTTAGGCAGTAGATTACATAGTACAGTTCTTCTACCTATGCGACTATAATCTTATGTCTCTTGTGCCTGTGCATATCCTCGATCAGGATGGGCCACAGGAGGAGAGAACTGATGTTTCACTAGGTATAGATGATATAACTATCCCCGAAAGTCTACTAATAATCCTTCACTTTAAGGTCTTTACGCTTGCACATATGTATAATATCCCCCGCCTCAGAGAATTATCTATGGAGAAATTCCATGCAGTAGCTCGGTTGCAATAGAGGTCTAGTTGTCTGTTGGATGCGGCACGAGAAGCATACACTGCTACCCCATCTAACGTCCTAGAAATGCATAAGGCTATTGTGAAGACGTTCTATGAGCATAGGGAGCTGCTGGATAAAGATCAAATCAAGGACTTTCTGCGGGAAATGCATGACTTGGCTTTCGATATCTTAATGTACATAAATAAGCCTCCATCTTCACTGGATTTATTCGGAACTAGGTAGCCAGCAGGCTTCTAGTTTATGGCCACTTCTTGCACCATAAAAGTATAACTATACTTAATGACATTCATTCAGTCTACATGTTCTATTCCTATGCCATACCCCCCAACCCTCTGTTTGCCCTAACTAATTAACCGGTTTTCTGCAAGTCCAATATCTGGTAAGGCATCTTTGGCTTGTCCTATAGCTGCAAATATGTCACGCTCGATGGAATCTCGGATCTTGTTTAGCTTCTCTTCCCGGTGATGTTTAACGCCCTCTTCCTCCTGATTTAACCTTTCTCTCTGCGCCTCAATCTCTGCAACCTGTCCATTAACTTCGTTATGGATAGAAGCAGCATCTCGATCCGCCATAAGAAGTACGTCTTCAATGCGCTGTCTAAGAGGCTTGACAGCGTCTAGATACAATGGAGCATCGAGAAGCCGTATGAACTCCTCAGCGTTCAGTAAAAACTGGTTAACTTCTTCGAAGTTAAGGTCGAGTCGATGAATGACGACATTTTGAATCTTGCCTACTGAGCTGAGCAGGTTTGAGAGCGACTCCGCATTATATTCGGTCTCGAATGTTTTATCATTCCGAAACAAGTCTATCCAGGTTCGCATCGAAACCGCCTCGGCGCAGGTATGGTCATTTCTGTCTAGCGCTTGTTGCATTTCTCGTTGTCCGAATGAGAAACATGCGTGCTCTAATATTATCTGTAGCTGCAACATGAGTCTCTGTCGTGGCTTGGTAGGAAGGCGACAATCCCGGAGAGTTTGGCTGGGTTGATTGCTTGATAATACACCTGTTGTAAAGAAGGAAGTGCATTAGTATATCGACGGCTCACATGCGTTAGGAAATGCGTGATTACCTCTAAAGCCACTAACTACCTCGCTTGTTTGATTATATTCATCATCAAGCTGTTCAACTTCTTTTATAGATAAATGTCCAGTTGTTATCTTTTGCCCTTCTTCGCAGTTTAATGCCTACTCTTCTGGAAAGAGGTCAGGAAATTGATGTCTTGCTGTATCGTTGCACATGAAAACTCGATCATGCAGCAAGTCTCTGACTATATCTACTACACTTAAGAATCCATAATTGCAAATCAGGTCTTTAACTATATCTCAGACTTTCTCTAGCTTTCTTACATCCTTTTTAATCAACTGGTCGCTCGGGTATTCCTCTGCGATGTTTATCAATAAAGGCGAGCCTTTGAAAGCCATATAGACATCCTTTTCACTGATAATGTCGACTTCTTCGGCATTGTTAGGCTCTCGGAGAGTTATCTCCTCAAGATGGCAATCGGGATAAATTACCGTTGTGCCAAGCTCGCATTCGACCTTATAGTCCGCCTTTAATTTAGGACTATCGGTAGCCGGCGCATTGGATGGTGTTATCATGATATGAAGATTATCTTATAGTAGACAAAATTATGTTTCAAAGAGCGGTAAAGAAGGAGGATAGGGAAAGGGCGGATTTGGCTACAAGGGGTAGTTAAAAGTAACAGCATCATATGTCTCATACTACAGCCAAACAAGTTCACTAGGTTAAGCTAGTTCTCTGTGGAATGAGTAAGCTTTTTCAGATGTCACATAAATCGGAATAATATAAGCTTTTGAGACATATTATCACGTAATACCAAATAGAAACGTGGGCGAGCGAGAAGCCAGTCAAAGTAGCCCCCGTTGAGCTACAGCTCTATGTACGTTCAGATTATTTAGTGCAGGTTAGAGCATAATGTCGTTGTAAAGGTCAACCAATCCATTCGTTTCTCTACAGTATTGTAACGCCATTCTAGACAATACCTCGCCCGCATGACAGAAAAGCTTCTAGTTAACAGCTAGACGCTCTGGGCCATCTTAGATGAATAGGCCACAGGCTAGTTAAAAGACTTTCCGGAACTTCACTAGGTAAGCTCACCTAATACGCGCAGGAGGAGGTTGAAATAAGAATCAGTAAATAACACGGGGCAACTCTCTTTCTACCTAACTATACTTTTCCCGCGGATCTCGCACTTACTGCATCATCGCATTAGCCAACATTTGTAACCCATATATCGCCGTCGTCTGCTTGCCCCCAAGATGCCTCTCCGTCTGTTCAGCTATGTGTGCCACCACGGACTGCCACGCATCCGTCGAATACACTGGCCCACCATCACCGGATGGCCCAGCTGGCCTGGAGCCCCCCTCGTCGTTAATCCATTCAATGCTCACCATGTTCAGCCTTCTCTGTACCTCCATCACCCACTCTGACCTCTCCGAACTCTCTGACCATGTCGAGAAGGCACCGTCAAGTACGAGGACCTTGCTGTAGTGCACTATCGCCTCCAGTCGCTCCCCGAGGTCGACATCCATCGGCATCGGGTTCCTGTGGAATCGCCCTCGGCTGATAAAGTCTATGTCGCTGTCACCTGAGATCGCTGATCGGGCGAGGACCGCAATCCACCCCACGAGCGGGTTGTTTCGCGGCGTCGACTTAGCCTTCCTCAACGTCTTCATAAGCAGCTGCCGGATGGGAACCCAGACATCCTCGAACCCTCCCTTTTCCCGCCTCCGCGCAATTGCCCTCATGTCTATCTGCCAGATCTCTTGCTCGATGTCCAGGATGTCGTCGATCTGGCTCTCCGTCAACCGCAAGCCCATCTCCACCAGCGTGCCCTCGCTGTGCGAGTGAGCGATGAACCCCACCAGGCTCGTCCAGATCGACTGGTATCGCCGTCGTTTACCGAGATCATAGACGGCTGCAAGGCTCTCAAACGCGCCTTCATCTCCATCCCCCCAATTTCATTCGTCCATACTGTTCAATGAGACCCGTGCCGCCCGCGGCCGTCGCTCTGTCATAGCCTCCATCCCGTCCAGGTCGTTCCAGAAGGCTAACTGGATGATCATTCGCCTCCGGCGATCGTCAGCAAACGGACGCTTCTGCCCCCTCGCGTTCTCCACCCCGTCATTATCCTCGTCGCCGCCCGTGAATTGCACAACCTTGCGGTTCGGCGCCAGCGCTACTTGTGGCCTGGGACTCGTTGCCGATAGGTATCCGATCCAGTTCCTCTTGATCTTTGCCCAGACCTCTTCGTCCTCTTCCTCACCTGGGCGGAGGAAGTTCATTTCCTGGAGCCATCCCTCACAGGCTATGCGATCTGTGTCTGAAAGCCGTGTTATCCTGTGCGTAACCTCGTTATGCTCTGTAGGCAGATCTGGCTGCGTGGATCGCTCGAGCGCGATCGCGTAGAGCTGTGCAGATGCCATGTCTGAGTTTTATCTGTGTATTTTGGTCAAGAAATGGATTCTGCCGTGGTTGGTGGAGTGAGGCGACGAGTTGTGACAGCTGATTACCAGTGAAGTGTTAGTGAGGACGGGTAAAAGGGTTTAAGTAACAGCTGTTGCCGGAGCTCGCCGTTGTTGCGCTGAAAATAAAAAGAGAGAGGAGGGACAGCCCCTAGCTAAGTAAGTAGGCTTTCTAAAGTGGAGATAGTTGGTTTCATTAGGTGCTAATGTATGCTTGATTGAGCTAAGTTGCCTCTGACGGCCCACAGCCCCGAAGGTGCTGTGTTCATCACGCCAAAATCTATGACTAAGCGGGGCGCGGCTTCCGCACACTACAGAACCCCGGCTCAGGGTGCCCCACAGGACCAGTAACTAGTCCATATCCTCCCTCCTACTATGTGCGCATTTGCAGCGATTAGATATATTTGCCACTGCTACAGAGTATACTGGATATGCATCATCTTCATACCCTCTATTGAACTATTTTCTTCGTCTTTTTTCTTTTTTACCCTAACTGCCTTATGGGGCATGTCAAGATCTGTTATCACGAGCGAATATGTGCGCACTTCATCCATTCCCATTACAATTACTATCATCTATCTTGAATAATCAACAAGCACCGAGCCACCCAAATCTCATCATCACTTCCAAACACCAATAATATGAACTTTCCGGCATTATTCATGGCAGAAACTAAGCGTTTGCGGTCATCATAGAGCTCTCCTATCGACCTGAGCTTTAACTCTATTGTCCGCGGCATTCGACGACGGGTACCAGTCTTCGAGTTGTATTCCAGCCATCCGAGCTTGCGTAGCCCGCGATTATTGAAACCTCTGTTTTCTATAACATGCCAAGACACGGAGATATGGTCAGCCAGCTCGTGCTAGTCCGCTCCGTACCGGCTCTACTTACCAATCTTTTGGGTCATCTTCCCAACAGATAATACTTTCTCTTCCGTATCCCCCCACGGAAACTCTTCTTCCCTCATGAACCAGAGCCTTCATATGGCCATCTTTGCCGCCAGCATGTCTGAATGTCTTCTTCTCGCAGCTTCATGGAATTCGGTTCCCTGCTCGTCGATGTGCGGCGTCACCGTGCAAGCACGGAATGTTAGAGCCAGTAGAAGCATTATACCACACAGCGGATCACCCAAGCATCTAATCAAACAGCTCTTAGCCCGATTGATGTGTCGGACCGCCATAGGATCTGTCCTGGTGTAGTTCTTCTCCAGCTTGTCAAACCCTTCCTGAATCATTTGGGGCACTTTCCTGAAGGGCAAGTCGCAACCTACATCGATCTTTCGCTTCCTGCTTTTCTTCATGGCTGGTTCCCCATCCGCCGCCATCATTAGACGCAGTTCCGCTGCCATGGCTTCTCGTTTGAGACTGTTTGGTGGTCCAGTCAATACTACGACTGGCCGCTCGCAACGATAACCATTATCGAGTTGAATGACGCGCCGTGATGTCAGCCGTCGGCAATTGTGTCCAGGAACCCAGTCTATGCCAGCCTCTACCATCTGATTTGCGATCGCGTCTACCCATTCGCGGGTCGTCATATTCCCCTCTCTCGTGTGACGTATGGCTTCGCCCAGCATAGACGGCCATGTGACATTCTTGGATGCTATAGCTTGCACGGCAATCTCGTCACCTTTGAAGCATGCGTCGTATATCTTAGTCACAAAATCGCTTCGTGCCTTATTCGACCTGGAAAGAGCAGGCAGAGGCATAGGTTCGCTATCGCTCGTCATATTCCAGAACAACTTGTCGAATTGTCTATAGGTCGACATTGTCATGAGTTAGCCAGTTGTCTTTACACATTGGTGGCCAGGTCAAGTCTATCGCTTACGTAGCCGAGATAGACGTAAAGGAAAACTGGGGAATTGCTCTGCGAGTAGTTCCACAACTTACCCTCTTCTGAAAGGCTCATCACTCTGTTCCCAAGCCTCCAGAATCACACCGAAACGCTGCCATCGCCGAAGATGCTCTGCCGGGTCTCGGCCGCTGCGTGACACTTGACCTAGCTGGATACGAAGCTGATGTGCCATGAACGCTAACATCTGCGGCACCCAGAATCCGCGGAGTATCTTACCCAGGAACGTGTTGGCGCTTCCGACGTGTCCAATATCCTCCGCCCCCAGCTGACTGAACCATACCCGGCTGTGGCAGTTGGCTGCAACAACCCGGCCGTAGTCAGCGAGGCGATGTGCAACAATATTGGCTTTCGCTCTTCGTCCTTCGTCCGAGGCCACCGGACGACATCCATCTTTCCGCTGGAGCCTCGAAAATCGAGCATATCCGTCGAAATGGACGGCCAGGCGCATAACTTAAGGCTGTCCATGGTGAGGAGTGGCCGGATCACGGTGGTCATCAGCACTCTTGTGTCCCCGGTGAAGCAATAATTACCTAGTCGATCCAGCACTGCGACGGCTTCCGAAAGGGCCAGGTCGAGACCTTTTTCGGCCCGTGCCAAGAATCTCCGATGCATCTCCGCCAGTCCGATCTCAAACAGGAACAGAGAATGGTTGGGAAGATGAATGGTAGAAGGATTCTCAGCACAGTAGTGTAAGCCCGCTTCTCCTTGATGAAAAAGCGCATGAGCTGGAATATGGGATCGAGGACAGTGAAGAAGTGCCGATGGCGACGCTCAAGCTTACTTGGCCTGACGGCCACGACCTGCTCCATCCGGAGAGCGATCTGACGCTGTGACATGGCCGCTCTTATACGGTGTCCTTCCCGGGCGAACGGCATGGTCAGAGACGGTTGGTCCGGCGTCTGTTCGCCAGAAAGAGTTCGTAACCGTCGCTGTTGACGGACGCAGATGTACCCTCGTTGTTTCGCCTCGCTCGTAGGAAGGGTCAGGGCTCCGGTGGCAATGCCTCGAGCAGGAAGCAGGTCTTCCGGGCTGTGACGGATGGTCCGCTTGACATCGAACGAATAGGCGTGAAATTGGCCAAAGGACAGGACATCCTCAGCACCGCTATTGCGATAGCTCATGTTGTCGCGCATCACGAGGCATACATCATCTAGGAAAAGTGGCGGACGTGGTGAAGAAAAGTTCCCATATCTAGGGTGAAATGCAAGGGGATAAAAGGTGAACCCTTTCAAGCCGCCAAAATGCTGTACGAGTGCACGCCTGTCTGCTAGGAGTGATAACGTTCCGTCATCGGTCTCTTGTTGGAAAGGACTTCGGATCGAGGAGTTGCGTTCCATGCAGTTAATATCCGCTGCCAACGCGTAGGAGATCTGGTCGATGATATCGATGTTGCACTTCTTCTCCAGTTCGATGCGGAGATGTTCGAGTCCATCAGTATATAGGTGTTCTTGGTAGATGTCGTCGTCGTTTTCGGGGCCGGCTGGGGTACTCCCTGTCAGTACTTCGTTCCAGTTACCTGTACCATCCCCGAGGTTGCCATAACCGTCATCGCCATGATCGTCTACAGTAGACGTCAAGCCCTCCTGCAAGCATCTGCTCAAGGTCCCTTAGGCGCGCAA
>LXHY01000280.1:0-12009 GCA_002093855.1 Fusarium praegraminearum | reverse complement strand
TAATAAAATATTCAACTGTGGAAGAGTCAGGTCTATTGTTACATTTTCAAAGCATTGCTATCAGCTTTAGGTTAAACATTTTAGAAAAGTCTCAAATAAAATTCTATCAATATACATTCTGGTAGACTTCATCATCCCTAATAGTGCTGATAATTCTCATCACCAACTACACGCTTTTTCTTCCAAGAACATGTCGTAAGGGTCTGACTGACAATACTTACCCTTCACGTTTTAATGAAGATCGCAGTGGTCTATTAGTCGTTACCTATGAGTTCTATCATTGAGCGACCTTTTCTTGTCGAATCAAACCAGTCACACTCGGCCTGGTGACATTCTACCCTGGTACTAAAGACATTGAAATGGCCTCGGCTCGGACGAAACAAGGGGTTTATTTAGGCGAACAAAAGATGGAAAAGAAGTTTCCGCGTAAAGGGTCAGCTATACGATGAACCCCAGTCACTTCGTCCCCTTCACAATTATTTTTTCTTATGTAACATCCGATGGGTGATCCGGAGATGCTTAAACATCGCATTTGGAAAGTATCTTTGGAAGTATTCCTTGATCTGCAATAGTTCTGTTGAGGTTGAGGAGAACCGGTGGTGATCCACACATCAGCCTACTCAACAGGTAGTATCAGATACAGCTGATCGACTTCTGGGTTCCTTATTGCACACCTGGATAACGGATTTAATTGACAGAAAGCAAAATTCGGTGAATTCAAGATGACCGAGTGACAGTTTGGCATTGACTGACCCCACGTCAGTGTCGCAGTTCGTGATCCTAGGCCCGTGGGCCCCTGGCTAGTCTCGATGTAGTCTAACATCCGACTGGGCGTCTCAAGAAGTCACTGCGCGCCCCAGTCTTTCAAGTTATTAAAAGAATATCTATCGGGGATCTTACGGGACCACTGAAAGCTAAGAGTTTTTTCGTCTCTAATTTCTAGAAGGAGGAGACAGCCGGTTTGACAGGCATCCCCGAGCTCGTATTGAAAGACTTAACAACTGAGAAGCCGAAGTAGATCCACTAATTGATCGGCAGTGCAAGTCTGAATGGACGATTCTTCGTCTCGTGTCCAGGCGGCATCACTCTAGCCTAGACTTTTAGCTCCCGGGAAGTGTCAATAGGGAGATTCATCCATGCAGCCCATCGTACATAAGACAGTCGGCATCGCACCCTTCTAGATCTCTTCTACTCATCCCTCGATACCTATCGCTATCAGGTTTAATACCACGTCACTCGTTAAGACATTATTAATACATTCGTTATAAACACATTCGTTGAAATGATCCCCCAGACTCTCCTCACCCTGGCTTTGGCCGCTACATCCTTCGCCAACCCTCTCGCTCGCGCCAACAGCGCCTGCAAAGATCCAGTCGTCCGCAAAGAATGGCGCGAACTTACCAGTGCTGAAAAGACCGAATACCTTCGCGCCGCCGTTTGCGTTCGCAACCTCCCCAAGCAGAAGTACAGCCATATCAATGCCGTCACATCCCGCATGGACGACCTTGTGTACACCCACTTCTCTCTCAACACCGAGATCCACTTCGTCGCCAACTTTCTTCCTTGGCACCGATGGTTTGTCCAGCTCCATGAGGATCTGCTCAAGACCGAATGTGATTACAAGGGTGTTCAGCCTTACTGGGACTGGACCATCGACGCTGATAAGGAAGATATGAAGAACTCGCCTCTGTTCGACGCCAAGACAGGTTTCGGTGGTGACGGCCAGCGCACTGATAGCAATGTCCCTGGATTTGAGCGCTGTGTCGTCGATGGACCTTTTGCCAACACCAACCTGACTCTTGCTATGGGATGGCCTGACATGAACACTCGCGGTGACCGTCTTCACTGCTTCACTCGCGAGTTCAACGGTGGACTGGGCAAAGACGAGAATGGTGACCAGATTCTCGGTGATATGCAAATTTCCGCCTACAACTCCAAGGTCATGAACACCATCTACGGTTTCGACAACTACGAAGACATGTCCGGAATGCTCGAGGGTCTCCCCCACGCTCAAAGTATGTTCATTCCCCTTCAATTTATCGGTTTATGCTAACAAATTGCTAGTCCACAGTGTCATCTTCGGTGACATGGGCCCCGCTACTTCTCCCAACGAGCCTCTCTTCTTCCTCCACCATGCCAATGTCGACCGTGTTTGGGCCAAGGTATGTACCTCTTATCTTCCATCTGGAGTTGCACGTTTACTAACAATGACAAAAGTGGCAAGGACGTAACGACACCCGTCTGTCCGACTACTCCGGCTTTCGAGTCAGCCAAACAACCGTTCCTGCCAAGATCACTGATACGATGCCTGTTATGGAGCTTGCCAAGAGTGAGCCCATTGTGAAGGACTATATGGATACTCGAACTGGTCCTCTTTGCTACACCTACTCTGAGATGTAATCGGAGGGTAACACGGTTGATCTAGCGTAGCGAGAATAATTTGAATTGAAATACCAAGTATCACATTACCAATCTTCATCATCTTCGCCCTATATCATCTTACTCTGACTGAATTTGGGTACAAATGCCTCGTAAAACATATCCATGAGCAATGATGACCTGCTTGTGACGTTATATCACTTGGAAGTATGGAAACTTGTATGATACATTTTCCGCTCAATGATACAAACTGAATAGTGTACGGAACTGTTGCTGTCCGGTTGTAAAGATTCCATCCCTGATAAGCTGGCTAAGCTTCTTATCGCTCTTGATGTACCGAGCCAGATCATGTCTCTTTTCAACCAACATATCAGCCACCATCCTTCCAAATACAATCTTTCCTGAGAAATTGAGGTGTGTTCGATCTCCTCCAATCTCGTTGTATTTGTCCGCGTTCTCTTGGCCAATAGCATTGACATACTTGGTGCTTGCGGTGTTGAGGTCCAAGTATTTAATTCCAGCCTTGTTCGCGACGGCAATGGCAGCATCTCGCTCTTTGCTGAGGTTCTCAACCACTTTTCCGTCTTTGAAAGTGCGGCGGGTGAGTGATGTGATGATAATCTGCAAACGTTAGCCATGAGGCTGGGATATGGATGTTTTAACTTACCGCGGTTCCGCCTGCTGCCTTGACCTCACCGATCATGGTGGAAAGGTTGTCCGAGTATTGCTCCAGAGTGAGAGTCTTCTGATCGTTGTGACCGAATTGAATGGTAACGATAGCTTCATGCTTAGCTTTTTGAGCCTTGACATTCTCAAGCGCGGCATCCCACAGGCCTTGATCTCTGAAAGAGACGGTTGTGGCACCATTTTTTGCAATGTTAATTCCACCTCCAGGCTTCTTAGTTCCATTGAGAAGTGCATCGCCCCAGCCTCCGCCCGTAGCAACAGTTGAGTCTCCTGTAAGGATGAAGAAGGGTGATTTCGCAGCCTGAACACCTCCGAAGATGCTCAGGGCAACAGAAGCAATGGCAGAGAATTTCATGATGAGTCGGGACGAGTCAAATGTTCTTGGCTAGAGATGTGATATCATGAGCGTCGCTACTGGAAGCATCATCTTTTTGTATAGATTGAATCATGTACCCCAACATTTGCCTGAACACCCATGGGTAGTTTGCCTCTTGGTGGTCGAGGAAGTGAAATATTCCACCAATACCCATCTGGAATTGACTTTGGGGGCACCGACGTCAAGGTTTGCAGGGGCAGCATTCATTTCCAGAATGCAAATCATCTGACCTTGTGCTGCTTCCCCATTCGGTCTCCATTCGGATATTCGATGTCAATCAAACTTGAAAGAGCAGGTAACTTAGTAAATAAGTGGCTGGACTGTACCTCGGCTTTCACGTTCGGTCTTGAATAGCCCGAGTTTCCACGTCAGTAACAGGCACGGTCCTTGCAGAGACCTCGTTCAAAGTCTTTATCGATAGACCTGTCTAAAATCTAATCCTTATCAAGCCAGATAAGTACTATCTAATCTTATCTCTCTTATCAGCTCATGTCTAAAGATTGAAGGTGTTCTTACTTTGTCTCGTGTAGAGCTGTCGGATTTTATGCATAGATGGAACAATAAGAAGATAAAATAGAGTTCATAGATCCAATTCTTCGTTTTTATGTATTCTTTTTTCTCAAACTGAGACAGTAATGTGTTACGTTGACTGTATTGACTTGTTGACTATCAACGTGTTAAAAAGCGATATTAATTCAAGATCGATCAAGCTTTCTACTGATAATACACTTGTAGTACCTAAAAATTAACATCAGCTTCTTGCTATATCTACCCAAATTCTCAGTAAAATATTAAGCGTTTCAACAATCAGGCCCATGCATCGTGACGGTCTGATTGAGAAGAATGGTGAGCGCAATAGGGTAGGTCAAGAGGTACGCGTATTGTGTGGATAATGGAGAAACTTGGCGAGGATGGACATCGGAGGATCCGAGACTTCCAACCAATAATCGGACAGCATCGCGTGGACAATCGATAGCCAAGGAAGATCCCTTAGCCTACTCTCGGATCCATGGCGAGCTTTCCGTACACGAAGACAAGACAAAGACAGCACATGGATCCAAGTCAGGGCTGTCAGGCCTACTGAACCGGTAATGACGTGTTTCAAATTCATCTACTCCCTACAAACTCTGTGCCTAAATATGGATTAAGCATGAAAACCAATCTGCTTTAATTGCCCGTAGATTGATTCCATTCTTGCCAACCCGACGTCCCGCACGACACCGTCCTTTCTAGCGTGATTCCATGACCAGGCCAAGCATAAAAATAGAATCAATACGGCCAAAATGGTCTAGAACAGCTCACGCGCCAGGGTAAATACGAGCCCAAAGGGGCAAAAAGCAATAATTAAAAAGGGGCATAATTTCCATCATCCCATAATAAAACCAACTTTCCGTCCCAACTTTTCTTGCCTTTTTGTCCTCTTGGCTCTTTAACTGTCACTCGCTTATTAATCAGTTATTTTCTTTATCTACTATCTTTAATTCACTATGAAGCTTTTCAGCACTCTCAGCACCCTTGTGGTCGCTCTCATGATGACTGGCGAGGCCATGGCTGGTACCTACAAGGGTTTCAGCATGGGTGCCAACAGGGCTGATGGTGTCTGCAAGTGGGAGGCCGACTGGAAGAAGGATTTCCAGGCCATCAAGAGCTGGAACAAGGGTTTCAACGCTGTTCGTTTGTACTCTGCCTCTGACTGCAACAGTGAGTGTTTCGCATCCTCAAAAATAAGCTCTTTTTACTGACATTCTTGTTTAGCACTCGTCAAGGCCGTCCCCGCTGCCAAGGCCACCGGCATGAAGATCCTTGTCGGTATCTGGTCCACCGACGATGCCCATTTCGGCCGTGATAAGGCCGCCCTCCTCAAGGCCATCAAGCAGCACGGCACTGGCTGGATCGCCGCCATCAGTGTCGGATCCGAGGACCTCTACCGCAAGGACATCTCCCCCCAGAAGCTCGCACAGCAGATCTACGACGTCCGAGGCATGGTCCACCAATACAACAAGAACCTCAAGGTCGGACACACCGACACCTGGACCGCTTGGGTCGATGGCACCAACGACGTCGTCACCAAGGCCTGCGATATCGCCATCACAAACGGTTTCCCCTACTGGCAGGGTGTTGCCATCAAGGATGCTCTCCGTCTCAAGACCTTCCAGAACTCGTACTGGAACGTCAAGAAGCACGTCCAGGCTGTCAACTCCAAGGCTACTGTCTGGGTTGGTGAGACCGGCTGGCCTACCAAGGGACCCAACTACCAGAAGGCTGCTGCCACGACCGCCAGTCTGCAGCAGTACTACAACAATGTCGGTTGCTGGCTCTGGCAGCAGAAGGACACCAGTGGTTTCTGGTTCACTGCTTTCGATACCCCTGCCCAAACCACCGAGGTCGAGAAGTACTTCGGTGTTGCTAACCAGGACCGCAAGCTTAAGTTCAGCCTTACTTGCTAAGTGTTATTGCGGGTTTTCGATGTATAAATTTAATTGACCATATACTGTTGTCGCATGTCAACTCATTGTATTTCCATTCACTTGTATAAAAGTCCTTCTTAGATCCAATAGATAATATCATGGACTGATCACATCAAATAATTCTCCCGTTTGTCTGTACAGTCATTCATGTCCTCTAGCCTTGGTGCTTCCAGGAGGCCCCAAGTAACTTTCTTGCATCCCACCCAAGTTAACAACAATTTTTTCCAACAACATGTTCGCATGATTGAGTCGGAGCTTAAGGTCATGCACACCAGTCTTCAATATCCCCAGCTTATGCTTTCGTACCCATACATTGTCCGACGCAGCGAAGAACCAGCCATCCGCCGATGCCCAGCCTTTATCTGCAGCGTTCTTCTCGCTTTGCGGAGTCCTCATCTGCAGATTGTACTTCTGAACTTGGCTTTCATCAAGCTGCACATCGTAGGTCAGAGCGTCCTCGGATGATAAGTCGAGAGTTGTGCCAAAGTAAAGTACCAATTCCGTCTTGTCAGTTTCGCTGAGTGTGAAGAGCGGGTATTTAATGTAAGGGATCGCGCCACCGGTCCTTGTTCCAGGAGCGAGAGCCACACTTCCGGTCTGTAGTCTACCTGTATCAGGAAGAATTAGATACGGCTTCTCAATTTGGCAATCAGTCGCTGGTATTGAGATACAACAGCCCTGTTCCACAAAGCCACTGAATGAATTTTGGACTGGTCGACCATCGATGGGTAGGTGAACTTGTTCAAAGTCTCCTTCACGCGAACGCACATCAACGAGAACGTCCTCTTGGAAGTCTTGAGGCACTTGCGACCAATCGACAGAAATCTGGATCCGCACATCATCTTTGCCGGGAACCAACACCCCCTCAGTCTTTGATAGAATAATCCAGGGATAGGGAGCCGAGGTTGACCAGTTGATAGTCGGGACTCCACGAGTAAAGACATCAAACCACCTGGAATCAGGTCCATATCGACTCATGGAACCCAAAGTCAGGCCAGGGACAAGATCTCGCCTGCTTGGATGCGTTCTTTCTGACTCCTCATTGATGCGTCCCACTCGCACGCCTTCGTGGCCTTCAACCGCAACTCCCATCTGTCCAACAATGGGGTTCGAGTTCTGGCGTCGCTGGACAAACGATAAACCGCTGATCATGTCTCGCGATGGTGCATGCCAAGTATCTTCATATCCGTAATGCGGTTGCATCAGGATGTGATTCCATTTCCCATTGAGCAGACCGTGGAACTCTTCTGACAGATCAAAATCGGCGTCGAAGAGATCCAAGACCTCTTGAGCAATCTTGTTAGCAGAGTTGCGTCTCTGGCGAGCAAAGAGCTTGTTACGCGCTTGGTTGATACGCAAAGCAGTATAGATATACGAAGCCTTGGTCGGATGAAGAATGAGCTGGAAGGATGCAGCCTTTTGATCTTCAGAAACCTGGCTATGCAATGTCTCCGCATGTTCAAGAAGAACTTTCCAACGGTTGAGGATGGAATCAGCTTCACTGTAGTGCAGGATTGAGAATGTCTCTGGCTCGATATGTTCATGTTTTCTCAAAGATAGTAGCCGGTCGTGTTGATGCCAAAGCGAACTAATCTTATCTGCGAGATCAGCCCCAAACTCCCGCTCAGCTTCACGATGGAAGAACTCGGGAAGAGTGTTGTGCTTGATGCTATTGACGTCCCATGCCAAGGCCAGAGCGAAGGAAATAGGAAGTTCTTGAGGTTTGAGATCGCCTACATTGAACACCCAGATCTGTCTGGCGTTGTGGTGATATGCCTGCTGGAGCTGGTGCCATACTTTGCCCTGTGTACCTTGTAAGTAATAACCTTGAATGAAGAGATGTATACACACGAGAGAGTTTGTGTTGATCCACTTGTAACTACGAGGATCACCAACGTATTGCAGATGATAGTAAACCTGGCCCGTCAGCTAAGATCGTTTTGTACTCGGCTGTGAACTTACACCTGCTCCACCTTTCCTCTTGGATTCTTCATGTGTTGGAAGTCGACGGATTGTACCAAAATTGTCATCTTGAAACAGCAGCGTGACATCCTCTGGAACAGTCAGACGGCCGGTTTCAAACATAGACTGTACTTCCTTGTATATAGCAAAAAGCTCTGTCAAAATGTCAGTAACAGCGTAGAGCTTTTAGGTGGCGATACGAACGAGGCACAGCATCTTCGCTTCCATAGACCTTCTCAATGACCTTTCGCTGAGTCTCAATGGCATCCTGAACTACAGAAGCAGGATCTTCCGCCAACATCTTCTTGTCATATTCTCCTCTGATACCCAGAGTAAAGTATGAATCGCAGTTTTTCGCCCTGCTTGCGCCATGCTCGAAGAACTCGGTGATCTTCTGCTTGTTGGTCAACCAGTTCCAGCTTCCATCTGGATTATCTGCAAACCACTCGTTTGATAAGCGTTGCATAGGCTCGTGATGTGACGTTGATATGACGATTCCGTATTCGTCTGCGAGTTTTTGGTTCAGGGGGTCATCAGTGAAGAAAGATGCTCCTGGGTTAGGATAGCCAGGCCACATTGCTGGCCATAAGAAGTTGGCCTACGCTGTCAGTATCCCGTCTTAGAGTAAAAAGAGAGATAAGGTCATACCTTGAGTCTGAGTAGGAGTTCAAACACAGTTGCGTAGAACTTGGAGTTGTATCCTCCGAACGTTTCCCTCACCCAGCCAGTCAAAGCTGGGGCTTCGTCATTGAGGAAGATACCTCGGTGGCGCACAGATGGCTCGCCATGAACAGTTTGTTTTTCGATAGCATAGATTGTAGTACGATGTTTCGGTGGTACATCAGCCCACCAATACCATCTGCCCTGAATTAGTTCATTCGTCTGTCTTGATTGTCTACATGGGGACTTACGGAGAGACACCAATTTGCTCCGAGAGAGTATAGATACCAAATATGGTACCTCGCTTATCGCTTCCACCGATGATAAAAACCTGCTCACATGTCCCAAACTGCTCTTTAAGAACACTCGTGGTAAAGGATTCCCATTTGCCATCGATTGCCTCTGTATCCAATTTGCCATTGTCTACTAGCCTTTTGATGAGCGGACTCGAGCTAATGCTGCCCACAAAGATAGCCGTCTTCGTATTGATCTGTACATAATCTTCCTCTGAGCTTATCAGAACCACAGGGCTGACATCTCCTTTGGTTACACGGCTGAAGTCCCTGGCCAGGTCCTTTGCGGCGCGGATGATACCGGGGTCATCTGATTCGTCAACCACGACTGTTGCACCAACAAGAGGGATTGATCCAGCCGAGGGGTCAAATTCGATGATCTTTTCTTCGAACATGATGAATCTGCACAACAGAATTATAACATGTCCTGGTTTCTCTCAACATTAATTGCGCAGGTCGTATTTGGAGACGACTCATTCACCCCTCATTTTAGCTCGGCTGAGAAACAACCGAGAGTTCCACTCGTGAGCCAAGCTGATTCAATTCATGATTCGGAGAGAAGGCCGAAGACTAAGACATAACACTATGATATAATACTTGGCGACTTCTTTAAGATAATAGTCTCTTAGAAACACATGTTCGCCCGCTGAATCGCGTTCATAGCCATGGCTGTCAAAACGCCCCGACTTCCAACCTGAAGCGACTCAACGCCCTGTCCCCATGGCCATGTCAACTTCCACCCACCGTCAAGTTGCTGCCCATCGAGCACAATCTTCAAGTCTCTCTCACTCTGGAATCCAAGAGATTGAGCACTCAGCGATCTCAGCACAGCTCCAAAGACATCATCATCATATCCCATACGTTCGTGAACACACTCAACGAGCAAGTCTCTCATGCGCTGGAGTTGCGAGTCTGACGGACGACTCTCACAGAGGTCAGAAAGTATATAAAGCAGCCAATCTGGGTTTTTGTAGTAGCGACTGCCGTGGAGGTAAGCTCGGGTTTCGAGTAGACGGCAAACAAAGTCGTTGACCCTGGGGAGGTCTTCACCCCAGTCGTTGATGACGAAGAAGCGGAAAATGCTAGCGCACATGCAGTGGCAAAATTGAGGGCGGCTGTTGCTAAGCCAGCACTGACAAACGATTAGAACCAGTACATGAATCTTCAGCAGAGACTTACGAGAGGAAGACCATCCGAGTTCAAGTTTGAGAGTATCTCATCTCTAGCCTTGAGCTTCGTATCCGTTGGAACATTGTCCAAGACTGCTATTGCCAGAGATGTAGTGTCAGAGCCATCGGAATGGACTGTTGTCGTCAGTATTGGCGACCCCTGCTGGAAACAGTCCTGACCGTCACTTTCTGACATGATCAGATTCCTGGAAACATTAGTCAACAGCCCAGCAAGCGAGATTCCTGACAGACATACCGGATTCCCGTGTTCTGAAGCACGATCAGTTGAGAGTAATTATCCATCAGCAGGTTACTAGCTGTTTTCACCTTGTGTTCAAGAAATGTCTTTGCGCGCGCAGCAGGATCCCCAAGAAGGTTGTGAAGATCTCTGACGAGAGTATCTGTATCTCTGAATACGATGCTCTTGAAACCAAGGGCCTGCGCGGCAACAACGTTCTCTACCTTGTCATCAACAAAGATACAGGAAGTTACAGGTGTATTGACAATCTTCAAACATTCTTCATAAGCCGCGGTGTCTGGCTTTCTCTGACGAATGGTTCCAGAGGCAATGAATTCGTCAATGATACCCCAGCTCTGAATCTCATCTCTGAGTGCGTCTGATTCAGATGCAGGGATGTTAGACAAACAGAAAACCTTGATCTCAGTATGCATCTGTCTGAGTTCCTTGATAGAGGAGATCAAAGCAGTGTTCACCTGTAGGCCCTCCTTCCTCATCTGTTCAAACGCTTCAGTCCAACTTTCAATGTCAATGTTGAACTCTTGGCATATGTTTTCATAGAGTTCAGTCTCCGTAGCGCGGCCTGATTCATAATCGTTCCAGTACGATGAGTCGAGAGCAGCCTGAATTAGGCTCGGCCTGAGACCGACACTGTTCTTTATTGTGAAATTGGCAAGAACACCACCTAAATCGAGGATCAGAGTCGTATATCCCTGGCGCATGATTGCTGATGCGTCCTAGGATTTCATCTTGTATGGAATGTCAATGATGCTGATAATATGCCTGAAACTGGGATGCTGTAGCTTACCGACGGCAGTAAGTGCAAACAGATACAATATGACTAGAATGCACGACTGAGCTCTAATCAGTCTGAATGTGGTTCCAGAGAAATTGACCCCCCAGAGATCTTGGATGAAATGGCCCGAATGTTATAAAATGTTTAGTATCAAATGAGAGGAAGTCCGTTAAAGCTGCAGGTGTCATGTGTCAAGTTGAGCCCTAAAGATGGCCTTCCATGGAGATGGATCAGGGTCTCTATATATGCTTGGTGGGATTCTGTATTGGAAGCTACTCATGGTAGCCCAATTCTTCACTTCTATCAACATGAGGGTCCAGAGGTTGTTTGTTTGCTCAGAGACAATAATCTTACTTCAGCTCCGATTCCTATTCATGTTTGCAGCCCGGCATTGCCGTGCCAAGTTCATGGTCGCATTTACCCAATCATCGCCTGATATCCCTTGGAACTACCTACGGACTAGAGTAGTGCGGTAGAATAGGGCCAAAGTGAATACAAGTAAGGTAGATCCGACGATGCCGTAGCTAGGCACTGTAGTACAAACCGCCACAAACAGTCGACGGTGATTGTCATCCACAGTTTGATCTATACCCACAATATTGCATCCATTGTCCTGCCGCAGTGGCTCTAAACATGATATCCTGTCTAAAATAATGCAAACATGGCCAACTAGCAAAAGTCCCGTGATCTATATGATATCGACATTAAACAGTTAAATTATTGAGATATATTGAGATAAGTGATTAAATTTATTAAAGATCTAAATTAAAGGACTAAAGGGATAAGAATAAGATATATATATATATATATATAATTATATAATTATACTTATAATACCTTTATATTTAATATTTCTACTTAAGCTTATAATTATAAAAAATAGTATCCTCTTAGTCTTTTAAGCTTAAGGGTTATAAGTAATCTATTTAGCTTTATTATTAGCTTTATTTCTATTAACTCTTATACTTATCTATCTATAAG
>LXHY01000279.1:0-27091 GCA_002093855.1 Fusarium praegraminearum | reverse complement strand
GTTATTACTCTCTTTAGAGATAAAAAGAGCTGCTATATTATAAATAATAGTATTATATTTCTCTTATAAAACTATTAAATATTATCTAAGTAAGGTATTAATTGGTTCAACATGAGTTAATGTCCTTTACAGGAGCATCCTCCGCGGATCCTCAATATACTCCTTCACCTTGACAAGGAATTGCACAGCCTCCCGGCCGTCCAGCAAACGGTGGTCGTACGTAAGGGCAAGGTACATCATGGGTCGAATCTCAATCTTGCCATTGACAGCGACAGGGCGCTCCTTAATGGCATGGAGACCAAGAACGGCGCTCTGGGGGAGGTTGATGATGGGGGTGCCCATAAGTGAGCCAAAAACACCACCGTTGCTGATGGTGAAAGTGCCACCAGCCATATCCTCGATAGTGAGCTTGTTGTCGCGAGCCTAAGACCTTTATGTTAGTGATCACTTGATGTCGTTATTAGATGAAGGGCAGTATCGGTATACCTTTTTGCCCATATCAGAAATTGATTGCTCAATACCAATCATGTCCATGGACTCAACATTTCGGACAACAGGAGTCACGAGGCCCTTCTCAGTGGCAACGGCAACGCTGATATCGACGTAGTCACGGTAGACGATGGTGTCACCGCCGTTGGGTCCCTCAATGGAGGCGTTTACGGCAGGCAGGTCGCGCATAGCAAGAACGCAGGCTCGGGAGAAGGCGCTCATGAAACCTAGCTTGACACCAGTCTTCTTGAGGACATCCTCCTTGTACAGCTTTCGGAACTCCATGATGTTGGACATGTCGACCTCGTTGAAGGTGGTCAGGGATGCAGCAGTGTTCTGAGATTGCTTGAGACGCTCGGCAATTCGGAGGCGCATGCGGTTCATCTTGACCTGCAGGAATGTTCAGCAAAAGTTGGCGAAGAGCTGGATTGTCCGCTTGCGGTACAGCGACAACTTACACGACGCTCCTCGCGGTTGCCCATTGAGGAACCGCTTGAGGCGGAGGATTCGGACTTTGATTCCTTCTTCTCGGGCTGTCGAGGAGTCTCAGGCTTGCTGGGGGCAGCAGTGGGTTCCTTCTTGGGCTCGGTGGCAGACTCTTGCTTGGGCTCAGGTTTTGACTCGGACTCGGACTTTTTGGGTTCCTCCTTAGGGGCCTCCTTCTTGTCGCCAGATGGCTCACCACCAAGCTCAATGCGAACAAGATCCTGGCCGACAGTGACGGTGTCTTCCTCTCCGACAAGGAACTCCTTAATGGTGCCAGCCTCGGTTGCGTTAACGGCAACGTCAATCTAACGTTTATATGTCAATAGGAACGCCCTCGAACATGACAGACAAGACAATCCAGTGCTTTGACGGCATACCTTGTCGGTCTCAATTGTAGCAATTTCCTCATCCTGGGCAACGTAATCGCCAATGCTCTTGGAGAACTGCTTGAGGGTACCCTCAGAAATAGACTCAGCCATCTGGGGGACCTTGATGACGGAATCGGCGTATGTGCGAACGGTCTGCATCATGGCAGGAAGCATGACGAGAGGGTGCGCACGGGGCCGCAGCACCCGAGCGGGCACCATGCGGCTGGCGGTAGCTATACTTCTTGACAGCATTTTTGGAAGATTGTGAGGAGATTGTCGAGAGGGAGAGACGGCAAAGGCGATCGCGGGTTGGTGTTGAACTTGTATGAAAGTGGAGTTTAGGTCAGGAGGAAAAACGGAACACACACGAAGTCGCAGAGCTCGGACAATGATGCGCGATGTTCCACTCCGAAACAAGTTACTCGTCAGGCTTTGGGGTAAGGGGTGCAAAAAAAAGCCAGTTACCTAACACAACCAGGTGCCAATATTTGGCACCGTTGGGGTGAGGTGGTTGCCAAAAGTGGCATAGCGTCTCTGGTAGCTACCCAGGAGGTACATGTCCGACAGAGTTGACGAAACAGTAGTCGCTGATTGGGTTCCCCATGGCTCTCCATTACCTGATGGCCGACAGCTTAGCCGAGCGACCAATGGCATCCGGCTTCTCCCGCGGGTAGCTCACCGTCTGAATACAGTGCACGGGAAGAACCAGGAAGCTACTACCGAAATGCCCGGCAAAGAGCTTCTTCCTCACCTTGACAACTCACCTTGACCGCACCGGGACAGGTACTCAGGTAACTTTGTACCCACCGATCATCGCCCACTAGTCCTCCACACGAATATTAATCAACTTTTTAATTCCCCCTATGTCTACTCTGCACCTGCATTTTAATACTTCATTATTGATTGGTCCCGTTGCGTATGCAAAATTGATAATTCTTATCATCATACTCATGGACCACTCTTGCGCAACAAAAGTGAGATATCCTTACGTATTACGTTGGCCTTTAAGAGGAGCTTAAAAGGAGCTTCCATTCACAATTAAAAGAGGTATCCAAGTATTTCAGCCCGAGTGAGCGCCCTATCAACAAATTCACAAGTTACACATGATGCTACCCAAAAATGTTTCATTATAATCCACCCAAGTCTTCTCAAATCAACACATCCATAGGTCTCTCCGCTTGGAGGACCGCCGCTCGAGAGCCATTGTTTCGGCAGGCACGCCGAGAGTTGTCGATTGATGTATATATGTGCTTATACCATCATGACCAGTCGTGCCTCCACATTCCACCCATCCATTTTGTCTGGGAATCTAACAATATTTCTGCATTCCGGCAAGGCCTTCCAATTGTTGTCGACGGACTAGGGCACTCCATGATAGACTTAGACCACGCTTAGATGTGGTGCTGGCCCAAAGTCGCGTCCCGAACCAGGCTTGGACTACAATCGCCACGCGCAGCGGATGGTAACACCTATTCGATTTATAGGTGAAGTTCGTCAGAGCGGGTGGTCAAAGAGCGTCGCAAGCCACCATAATTTGACAATGGGCTAGGGTAATCACTCAAAGGCGACACAATGTCAGTGGTACCCGTGCCCGAATGGGAATGGGGAGACACAGGCTGGAGAGACGTGCTTGATGGGACAAACGACTCGAGTTGCTGTTCTTGAAGTGACAAGTGCCGTTGTCGTCTTCGTTGTTGCTCTTGGCGTTTCTGCTGCAACTGATGCTGGTCATTCTGATCCTTCAGCCGCTGCGCTTCCTCATGAGAGACTGCCCATCCCACGGAGCTTTGCTGGTGATCGGGGTGAAAGCTGGACTTAGGCACCGCCGTTGGTACCATGACATTTCCATGGATATTGACTAGGCGAGGGCCCTGATACCACCACTGATCCTCAAACCCGTTGTCGACAGTCATCAATGCTGAAGCCAGAGACTGTATATCCTTTGCTTTACCCGTCGCCCGATCGTCTACTTGCACAAATTGGCTGGGACGTGAGTATTCACCTGGAAATTCAGGGCCCCATGTTGCTCGAATACTGGCTTCACGCGAGCGCATACGTCCATCCCCTTGTTCACCATGATCATCTTCTTCATTATTATCGTCGATGCCCATGGGGAATGTCCACGAGTCCCATGGCATGTCGCCTTCTCCGAGCCGAAACTCATTCGGGGTTGCAGGAAGAGCTTTCCAGAGGTGAGGTTCGCTCCCTGAAGCTTGGGATGGGCTCATGTCCCAGGGGCTGCTGTTTAGGGGCGGGGGTGCAGATTTGCCACGCTCGTGTGAACCACGGCTCGTCGATCTCGAGCTACGCGGAACTTCGTCCGGTTGTAGAGTGTCTTGTTGTGTTGCTGCTAATTGAACGGGGGCGTAGTATTCTCTAATATCGTGCTGCACTTGTTGGGGACGGTATGGCTGGTATGACTGTTCCTGAACTAATCCAGCCGACACAGGGTCTCTACCGTATGTGTTGGGAAGGACATTGCTATAATGGTAAGCGAATTGATGTTGCAATTGGTCCTGGGGTGGCTGCGTCTGTCTGGGCATTTGTTGATGACCGGCTTGATACTGCGATGGGGCGTTGAGGTAGTTGGTGTTTGCAGGAGGCAGCTGTCGGGGAAACTGGTTTGCTCGATCACGCATGCTCTTGGAGATGTAAGTGATATGCCGGTCTTTGGACATAATCTTGGGTAGTGATAAGCCCATTTCTAGGTGGACATAGATAGCTGGTCGGTCTCCCATGGTGGCGATGAGAGATCAAATGTGAGGTTGGGGCGAAAAGTGAAAGTCTCGTGCTGAAGAAAAGGGGACCCGATTCATGCAAAAATAATGGTTTGTACAGGCTGAGTGATAGGTAGGTCAGATATATAATGGCCAGTGATTCAGTCAACAAAGAGAAAGTTGCAGACGCGGAGAAAAGAGAAGGAAGAACAAGATGTACAGACAAGGAATGTATCAAAGAGGTGTGAGACGAATATATTACCTACTACTAATGTAGATGGAGGGTCAAGGCTTAGAGTTGTTCTCCGCTTCTAGCCAAGTCTGCAGTACCTTAATCTGAGGTAAGTGTATGGCGGGTGCAAAGGAAGGGACTAACGTTAGCATGGGAGGGGCTGAGCTGAGCCTTGTAATTAATCATGTCGAGTCGGAACAGGAGAGAATACTGAAGGAACGATGAGCTCGGCTCTAATACAGGTACAGGTACATCCTCAGCTTGAGTGGCAACCTCGGTCACATCCAGCTCGTGCTGTCTGTCTTGTCTTGTCTTGTCTTGTCTTGTCTTGTCTTGTCTTGTCTTGTCTTGTCTTGTCTTGTCTTGTCTTGTCTTGTCTTGTCTTGTCTTGCTGTCTTGCCACATGACCCGACCTGGTTTTTGCCTGAGAGAGCTAGAGAGACAAGGCGCATGCAAGTTCAAGAACAAAGCAACTCACTCAGTCAGATGGTTACTGTGCCCGTCTGTCGGCGCCGTCTCGATACATACGGGGCCGGTAGTGGAGAGGGGGCTTCGACGGGCCTCATGCCTGTAACACACGGAGCTTGACAACTTGACAACTTGACAGGGATGGTGGTGATCTGTTTGTCGTTTGGCTTGGCATCTTGTTGAAACGCAGTCATGACCGATGACCATCTGGTGCGCAATGATAAAATTGTTCCTGTTAAGCCTCGAAGAATAGATTTATGTAGATCAACACAATTCAAAGCCCTTGCGCCTTGGATCACAAGAAAAAGTAAAAGCATAATAACAATCAGTCGAGCACTTGGTCTGAAAAAGCGGCTTATCCAACCAGCCAACTCAGCTGAGATCGTTTGTTGGGCAGGCCCAGGCCAGGGCAGATTTCCTCTTTTCTGCCCCATAATGTGAGCAAGGGATCCTGGTCGTTTGCAGGCTGGCAAACTTCAAAGTGACCGCAAGGTGTGGCGAAGGCATTTCCAGAATGTGTCCGTCTGTCCTAAGATTGAGTGCGCTATGTTTATTTTTGGCTCGATCCTGTTAGCGAACCATATATTGCTAAGAGGCATGGGATAGACAACGTATGTTTTACCTTGTTGAGCGTATTGAAGCATTGGAATGATCTTGTAGGGTCTTAATTGCTAGCATCGATAGGCTGACAGGGCTACCGATCCATTTGACGTATGCTCTAGAAATGCCCCATGCCATTTCTGGGCTACCTACTACATACAAATGCAGCAAGGTGCACAAGCATAAAGACCTAATACGATTCAATTGCCCTCTATAGCAAATGCGATTTATAAAATCTGTCTTTCCTTTATCTCATGTATCTTCTGACTTAGCATTTGTGGGTTAGTAGTCAGACAGAAGGCTGTGTTATGGTCCAACATTGGTTGACCGACAGGATCTTGATCCTTCGTCGGCAAAGGAGCATGAAATTGTCTCGACTAAAACGCCGACGGGACCTGTTGTCATTCCTTCTAGACAATGCCCCTCTCTTTGATCTACCAACGCGCCTGGAATACTAGTTCATGTGCCTCTTGGTTCTATGAGTGACCAGAGGACCACAGCTGGGCTGGAGACGTGTCACTTGTCGCATCCTGCAATTTGCAGGCATTGAACGCCTTCACTTGAGTGACACACCAAGACCTTTTTTTATTCCATTCATAAACTAGAGACACCGCTTTTCCTTACCACATTCCATCAACATTGCCAGCGGTTTTCCATCAACCCCCTGCCCGACAGTTTCATTGCTATGCATAGCCTTTCCTAGTCTGGTACTGTCCGAGGCCAGCAGTTGCTCAGCCTCCCGGACAGTGACACACCAAATCATGATCCATATCATGGCCATTGACTTCAGCAATCATGTTCCCGGAACATGATTGCTGAAAAGGTAACGTACGTCGACATGTTCTTTGCCAATGGAGACCCCTGAACGCAGGAAGGGGGACACAAAAGGCGGATATGCACTGAGCCATGATCAATACAGTGGTTGATATCAGTGTATAAATCTCTTTCCCGTATACTCACACCGTCTCCGGTTTCCTGGAAGAGGTTTTACTCTGCTGTGGCGTCTCGCTGTCTTCCATTTGCCAGAATCGCTCGTTCTGCCGTCCACAGCCGTTAACCAACCCTTTGACATCGAAAGGATCGACAATTGTCTGCCATAACTTTCTCGGGTCTTTATAACCTGGCCCCTCAATTTCCGTTATTCCATCAGGAGATAGGTAAATATTGTTGTTCCCCGGCAAGTATCGGCGGGGATGGTAAATGTTGAACATGATGAGGTTGATGAGCATGACCGTTGCTTCAAACACGTAGAAATACCATTCATATCTGACAACAGGGCGTATAGTCGCCGGATCAAATTCCGCTCCATATCGAAGCTCTGCGATACTGAAGTATTCGACGATACGATAGATGGTTCTTGACAAGATCAGGGCCATGCTGATATAGAGCGTCCACAGCGGACGCGCAAGTCGCTCATTATTTATACCGCTAGCAATGCATCGACGATGAAAAGTGACAGCCAGTGTAATAAGAAGTACTGCCACAACAATTTGTAACAGTAAAGATGTTTTGATCAGAGCGTGGCCTGCCTCAATCTCGCCGTTGCTCAGCGATTGGTTTGCCGAGTACGATGCTCCCCAACCGTTAAGGGCCTCGACGATAGCAGATACAAATCCAAATGTCGTTAAAACTCTTCCAGGGTGTATAGGCGAGTTATAAGGGACATAGTACAATACTCGACCAATAATGCGATAGTTTTGCAGTTCAAGTAGCGGGCTGTCGATCGTCAGTTTACTGTATCCGTATCACAACATCAAGTTGTAACTTACGGGGCAGCATAAGTGATACACACACTTGCGATGAACACGTCAAGATTACCGTAGTGAAATGCCCCGTACGCTCTGAGCATGAACCCAACCGTAAATAACAGGCAGCAGAATGGAAACAGTGGCGTCAGCTTCCAGGACTTGTAACGTCTGCGATAAATATTAGCATGGTATCGCTCCTATTTTTCCCATCTCAACGGCAAGGTAGGGGTAGCTAATCCTACTCCTTTGACTTACATGCACTGCCATGTGTGGAGACACCCGGCTGAACAGAAGGCGATACAGAAAAGTATGGCGGCAGACTTACTGGGAGCATAGAACCAGTAGCTACCGTAAACTATTCTGACTGTCAGGTCTCTCGAAGCCAGAACAAGAGGGAACACGTAATAGGATACAGGATAACTTACCGTATCTTCCATCGGACATATTGCTGGCTCCAAGGGTCAATTGCGCGGAAATTGTTCTGTAATACTAAGAGCTGAGCGAAACATCCTCAAACCTACTTAACTACAAGGGCAACGGGCCTCCTTTTATATTTGGGTGACGAATGGAATTGGTACGATCCGACAATTCCTGCTCCAGGGATCAACATTTTGCTTCATCAAGAGTTGAGCTAGTATTGTCAGCTTGAGCCTTGTAGTATTGGGTGTGACCAATAAAGAAGCGATGCGAGGAGTACGACTCTCAAACTGGCGGTGCGTGTAGATCACCCGAAGTGCCTTTCAACCTTCCACAGGTATCTCTAGACTTCCAAACAATGGCTTGGGTACTTGTTTCGTCCCTCTCGCATTCCCGTATTGATCGCATTATCAAGTCCAACACGTCGTTGCCTGGACGCTAACTGCACGTTGTCTCTGGCGCGCCTTTCGTATCTCTCGTAATAGACTCATCGAAATGTTCGGGATTTTGCGGGGTACAGGTACACATGTTGCGAAAGACACACTATGACGAACGGATGTCAAGTCACTGGTATTATGGTGAGAGAAGAGTAATGTGTGTTTGGGGGGACCTAATATACAATTATAAATCGAAATACTGTAATAGCTCGCTTGTAGAGACTCCTGCGTCCAAATAGACAAATCCTCAGAAGAAGAACAAAAAAAAGGAAACTCAAGCCATGTATTCATCCCACGTCGAACGTTGGCTGGTTCCATTTTAAACGTCCAACCGAAACGTACTGCTGCGTGTCTGCAAACCTGTCATATGATCAAATACCTCTGTGCAATCATCAAAATCTTTTCATCCACTCCTAGTGAATTATAACCTCGATACCATATAGCAAAACGTGTTTCAAGTACTTTATCCTTTATCAATCAACCCCCCAGCTTCGACTATCATCCGAAGATGAAGGCCGCCTGTGCAGCTCCTTCTGTGCTGCTGTTTCTTTGGTCACGTTGTCGTTTCTACTGCGGTGTCTACTGTGTCGCTTTCCTTGGCCACTGCGGTGATCATGTTGATAGTTCTCGTCATCACTCCAGTCGCTAAATTCACCTTCGGAATAGTCCCATTGGACTGGTATTTCTTCGCCATCTTCACCATACCCATATACGAGGCCTCTCCATTGCCCCGAAGCGATTCTAGCTGCCACCCTGAGAATAAGGCGGATCAGGGAACTTGGAGGACCCATGATCATCTCGCATGTTTTGGCAATGATAGCCATTGGTAGGTTCTTGACAGTCTCCAGTCTGCTTTTGTAAGGTCGTCGTTCCATAGTTGACGCGGGAGTGAAGAGATTTGCAGCGGGGGGCAAGGGTGAAAGTGCACGTCGTCGCACTGATAAACTGCTTGTCGTCGCTCTATGCCGAGTTATAAATGGTCGCTGTGGTGGTGTTGCTGTCGTTGAGGGGGTTTTAGTTTCAACGCCGATTGTGTCTTCGATCGCTGCTTTTGCGCTTTCGCTAGACGACTCGCTATCGTCAGAATCAGGGTCTGATTCCCAAGCACATGGCATTGGAGAGCTGCCTCTGCTTCGAGAAGACTTGTCTCTTTTGCATCTCTCGACAGACAGGGCGTCTGTTTCATTTGATTCGTACTTGGCGTCGACAGCAGACTCTGCTTGCGAAGTGGGTGGTGAAGGATGCACAGGAGCGCCGGATGAATGCCACGACTCCACGCTGTGGAAGGATTCCTCGCTGTCTCGCCTTTGGAGTCGTGGCTGATTCATGGGTCTATCTAGTTGAGCAGATGTCAAAGGATGCGCTTCGCCTCTATTGTTGTTCTCACTCGACTTAGGAGTAATGGGTGCACGTGCCGAAGGTTTCTTTGACGTTTCTGACACGCTTCTTGTGACCGGATCTCTTGATGCAGAAGCTGCAGTCGTAGTCTTGTCCACTGTTGGCATTAAGTGCGGTGGCATCGTGGCTGATCTTGTCGTCGTGAACCCTGCGGTCCGTCGCCTGAGTCTCGCCTTCATACTGCCTCCCCGGTTGCCGGATCCTTCGTGTAATTCATATACCGACAGGTCACTCTGCGTAGGGCTGGTGGAGAATACAGATGATCCATCGTGGTGTGCCCCTGAGTCGCTGGCGAATGAAGGAGAGCTGTAAGACTCAGGCAGACTGGATAAGAAGGGATATGATGAGATGTGTTCTGTGGGGCGTTCTAGAACAACATCTAATGGTCTTGTGCTGGACTCGCTCGTGTTTACGATTGTAGGCTGCAGGGGATCTAGATGCATTCCGTACTCCTCATAAATAGATATGTTTGAGGGTACTACACAAGATGCTGCCCGTGTAGGTCTACCGACCAGTGGGCTTGGTGGGAAGTCCATGGGAAGTCTATCACTCAGAGGCGTAGGCGTGGTGGCTCGCCCGGCAAATGACGACCTGCGCGAGCTGGTAGATGATACGGCAGCATCGTCTGGTATTGCGGGTTGGGCGCGAGGAGTCCAAGGTAAGATCGTAACAGGCACTTGCTCCGGAAGATCAACTGTAAATGTGCGCTTGAAGGGACACTCAGTTTTCTCGAACTGTAGGATTTTATCGAACACCTCTCTGAGTTCCTCAGCTCGCTGTTGGTCTTCGAGGTCTTCTACGGGTAGTTCGATCCTCCAATAATTCGGTCGACGAATCTGCAAAATGAATTTACTGTTGACTTCATCTATACACCAACACTGACTCTTTCGTAGGATAGGCTGCAACGCAGAACCACAGCTTAGAAAGGCCACGGATCGCGGGGCTCGGTAGATGCGAAAGGGGCCTGATTTACACAGTTAAAAAATGACGTTGAGGTATTCCAAGACGAGGCACTCACCAACAGCAATAGTTCGCTCGAGCTGAGAGGACCATGACAGGGTCCCAGGTGGATCAACATTGCTTGTGGCGGGACTCCTCGCAAAAGCTCTTCCGGTTGCTGTAAAGGATATGATTTTTATATTCGGGTGACTGTAGAGTGTTTCGACCAGGTCCTTGTCGGGCGTATCTGAGCTCACAGAGTCTCGACGTGGCATCGGAGAAGTTGACACTCGTCTGGGGGCCCGGTAATGCGGGAGATCGTCCACCGAGTCATCCATGATGGATCAAGTATGGTATTGTTATCTTGTTCCTAGTGGCGCAAATGATTTTGAAGCCGGGCTGCAGCTTAAACATCTCGACTGGACAAATAAGAAGAAGCGTTCATGGTTGCGCGAGGTTGATGTTGAGTGTATCGCGACGGATCGTGAAGGATTGTCGTGGATCCCCTAACCAACTGTCAAGGGAGAATTAACAAGATAGGGAGGACGGCGCACTCGAAGGGGGGTAGTCACCAAATAACGGAGCAATGGCGAGTTACACAGTATTTCAATCGTTCGAGAAGGTGGCTGGTACAAAACCCACCCGTTTCTTTTCGCTCCCTCGACTTGAGTATAGAAGTGCTCGCTCGTTGACGTGACTGCTGGGCTGGAGCCATGTACAGGGGGCATGAGTTCTGGAGGGGCGCTCTACCCTTAGTCATCGATATTAACGTCCATTCCAAGGCCCGCTGATCCCGCTATCCCGCCCCTTGAATCCCTGATTTGGCTAGAACCTTGAGCCCAGGATAAAGGACAAGGACAAGGACAAGGACATCTTTCGTGCAGGATGATGCTTCGGCAGGTACGTGTTACTGTCAAGCAAAGTCGAGTTTCACAAGCGCCGCCGAATGTTACAGGACTACCTTAGTACTGGGTGAGCTCCTCGTACGACGCCAGCTTTGTGGGCAGGACTTGGCTCATCGTTCGATCATCTTCCTCTCCATAAGTACCTAGGTAGTTTCGGATTAACTACAATCATGATTAAGGTGTTTTCCTTGTTCAATTTGATGCGGATACATGCACTCACTCACTCGGCTTGGCCCTTGCATAAAGAGCGCCACTCAAGTGCAGTTGTGTAGCTGTGCTACTGTATCCAGCCTCTCAATGGTGGAACCAGGGATTAGCGGGTGATACAATCAAAGTGGGAAATCAGTGCTGGACTCAGCGGGTCGTGATCTGATAAGGTCTTTTATTGTGTCTCGCAAACCAATCTCTGCCAGATTTTCATATACTATAAAGTATCTCTTGCATGTGATTCTCTACCACTCAGACAGGTAGGTATGTACCTCCCGAGATAACAGGTAGAACTACTAAGGTATTAACCTGTTTGAGTGGCCTAGGTGGCATATATTAGTAGTAGTAATTATTACCCTACCCTACAGGCATGTAATCGGTGGTATACTTATCTCGACTCTTAAACGTCAACTCACGCTAAGATATCAATCGCATCGCAGAGTCATGGCCAGGTAGATATTTGGCGATGGCAGTCCACAAAAGAACACTCGTTTTTCTGGAACCCAATGCAGAGAGAGCTATGGACGCTACTGTGTCTTCTGTACCTTAGTAGCTCATCCGCCAATCTCGAGCAAGCGGGCTTCAGCTAGGATACTTACGTCACCCTGCATTCACATCCACATCATCATTCCAAGCTGTCTTCCAACGTTCCACTTCTGGCCTTACCGCAACCTTCCAAGCTCTTGAACGACCTATTAAATCTATAGCTCAACCACAATTTGAGACGCTTGAATTCTCAACAACTTGAGAGACTCACTCGGCTGTTGTCGACTTTCCTGTGTCTATACAGACTCTGACCAGGGTTTGATCGGTCAGAGCGCCCTGATCCCCAGACTACTCTCAACTCCCCGCTACCTCGTTTCTCAAAATGTCGTCGAATGAGAAGATGAGTATTGATAAAGACAAACTGAAGGAGAAGCTCGAGCAGAAGCTTGATGTTTCACACTTCGATCCCAACACAGTGATCCGTGGAGCTCAATTAACGCTGGTTGGAGGTGAGTAGAATCTTCAACTCCCCTAGCCCATTATAACCAGAAATAGTGTTTTTGACTGACATCCCACACAGCTCATCGTGCACTTCAAAACCCTGCACTTTTTACCACTGATCACTATCGACAAGCTGCCATTGCGGTCGTGGCTGGCCTCGCCATTAGACTCGTCATCTCTGTGCCTGTGAGTCTTGCCCACACCTTCAGCAGGAATTTGGGATATAACTGACAGAAGAAACCAGATTGTTGGAATCAAATTACTGCTATGGCTTATCTCATTCTTTGTATCTCTCGACGCGGTAACTTGGGATGATACCCTCGTAAACGGCCTTGACTTTGTTGCAGAATATGTTCTTCAAGTGCCATTCTTCCTCATGGCTCTTATGCGTTATGTGGTGCCAACTCTTGATAACCTGTGAGTTAGTTCCAGTCATCACCTTCCCGTGTCTAACCAGTATTCGATAGATTCATGCAGTCCTTACAGTGGGTGGATATGACTTATGTCCAGAAGCACAGCGATGAAAAGCCCTCTGAGCTTCGAGACATGTACTATCCCAATCTCAAAATGTACAGGCCGACGGATGGAAGCACACACTCTGAAAGCACTGCCCAAGCTGTTTCTATGTTCCTTTACCGGTTTCTTCGCAAAGGCGGCATCTCGCTTGCTGTCTTTGCCCTTTCATACACGCCATATATCGGTCGCTTTGTTTTGCCTGCGGCAAGTTTCTACACCTTCAACAACGCTGTAGGGTTGGGTCCGGCTTCCATGATATTCGGTACAGGCATCTTCCTTCCTCGCAAGTACCTTGTCATCTTCCTTCAGAGTTATTTCTCTTCCAGGAGTCTGATGCGAGAATTGCTTGAGCCTTACTTTGCCCGCGTTCACTTTACAAAGGAACAGAAACGAAATTGGTTCCGCAGCCGAGAAGGTGTTTTGTTCGGCTTTGGCTTAGGCTTCTATATTCTTGTTAAGATTCCTCTTGTTGGCGTGCTTGTCTATGGTATCGCTGAGGCATCAACCGCTTATCTGATCACCAAAATTACCGACCCGCCACCTCCTCCTCAACAGATGAATGAATTCACTCAGGGGCAACAGAATTGGTCCAACAAGCATGAATTTCTGAACCTTTCTCTTGCCAATATCGACTCAGTTCATACCGAAGATTCTTTAAAGAAGGCGAAATAGTCAGAGTATATTCTGCCTCAGTCAGACTTGGTAACACAAACATTTATACATGAGCGCGGCAACCCCTACTGGGGTGAGGCATCCCAGGGTTTTAAGATATCTCAGCGCAAACCTCCTGCAAAGCTACTGGAAAGTCGCAATTGAGTTTTGATGTTCTCACCTAGGCACGCAGTTTTTACATGGACACCCAAACAATTGTGCTACCGTCAGCTACGTGTCCATGGTTCATATGAAGGTTTAGCAAGAAAACACAATATCAATCATTCCGGGGAAACTATACCTCCCCGCTAATGCTAACACTCTCAATAATTCACACACGTGCTGCACTTGCAGGCCCCATCGTGCTTTCAGCCGTGAACGAACATTCCGCAGTGACTCGACGTACTGGCAACGTTTGAATTGCCACGCCAGACGCCGGTTAGGCGTCATGAATGACGGAGAAGTTTTGGTGAGCGGTGTCGGCACGGTGTTGTCGGACAGCTTTGTCTCCCTGCCCGATGAATTCGCAACCAGGTGCATCGCACTTGCGTAGGATGCTGTCACCCTCATCTTGAATTTCGCTCAACTCAACGTGGCCCGTTGCCTCTGCATGCTTCTGCCCTTCAAGCTGGCCACTGCCGATCCAGTCGCATCCCGGCACGTCGCATCTCAAGATCAACCCGTCTGTGTCTGTGTAGTAATGCGCTTTGTTCAGCTTTTGAATGAGCTCTTCGGTCTTTTTGAGAACCTCGTCGTCATCGGTAGGCCAGACAGCTTGGTCATATTCCGGGGGTAAGGTAGGGCAATTGTAAGGGGGGTCAGTGCAGCTGAAGGCAACCCGGTCATAATGAATCCCGGAGTACACGAGAATGCAGCGATCCTGCTTTTCCTCCCCAAACTCGATTTTACTCTGTGTCTAAGTGGCAATCAGCAACGAAGGAGAATGGCCGGCAATGGCATTGACTAACCTGAACGTCGAAAGTACATATTTGTATGTCAAAGATAGAGGATAGTATGCTGAGCTCAATGCCACCACCCCATCTGTCCGGGTCCTGGATACTGCTGCAGTATTGGCTGGGAGGACTGCCAAGAACGACTTCCGAATATTCTTCTGGATGTTGGAGGATATAGTCGGCCATCATCCGTCTCAAGTTTTGCGCAGAGAGTTGATTTTGCAATGCGCCTCCGAACGCGGTGAACAGACAGCTATTATCACTGGGCATCACTCGTAACACTTCCTGATGTCAATATCCATATACATAAAGCACACGCATCTGACCCCACTTACGAAGAGTACCCTCTCTTTGTGGCCATGGCACGTTCACATCCTCCGGACTTTCATTCTCTTTCGGTGTTTTGGATGCCGTAACCTGGTTTGGGAGGGTCCCGGCCAGGACAGTCTCGACAGGGGCAGATGGTGACTCCTCGGGAACTATGGTAAGTGTCTCGCCGTGAAGACCAAGAGAGCGAGCAATCTGATCACCCTGGGTAGCTTCGAGAGATTTCATCGCCATCGGTAGACCGTATCTCACACCGAATCTGGAAATGCCAGTCTTCAGCCGAATTTCATCAAAGAGGGCTTGAACAGTAGCATCGTCGGGTAGCTCAAGGATGCCGGTGCCGGCTGGGCCTTTGAATCGAGCCCGCATGGCGATGATTCAAGACGCGCAATATTTGCCAGGAAGTGATGTGCAAGGCCGTTCTCCAGGTACTGGTTTGACGAGGATAGGTACCTAGGTAGGTAGGTTAGTAGGTAGCTTTCACGTATGGATTCTAGACTGGTGGTTGACAGGTGTTACAATTTAAAGGCGAGGAATCGGAAAGAAGGTTCAAAACCTTAGGATGAGTAAGACAATAGATCGAACATGCAACAGACTTGGAAGGAAGAGGAAAATACAGATGTTATTGCTGTAGAAAAACATACAATAATTCAGTTTCATTCAATCTTTCCCCCGCAAGACAAGAGGATCAAAGTATAAGTCCATGAATTCATCAATCAATGATAAGCTGGTCAACATCGTCTCATGTGTGATAAAGTGGAGATATTAGCACCCGCCTGGCTCTATATACACGCATCCTTTAGCCTATTTAGGAATCCAGTGTCGCGCGCAAACACACGCGCTCCCAAGCCCAATGGCAGGTCAGCGATACGTACCTCTCTAATCAACTTTCCAAACACCTGGTGTTGTGGTTTCGCGATACGAATTGTCCATTCAAACTTGGTACATAAATGACTTCTTAACATACCTAAGTTATTTCCGAACCCTTCGCTGCAATAACTTCACATACGGATCGCGAACAGACCCGAGTGGTCACACGAGCCCATCATGTCCACTCGGAGGACGAACGCGACAGAGGTGCGCGAATCGATCGAAGCCAAAACCGCCGGCACAGACGTCGAGATGAAGGATGCAATGGATAACGATATTGATGCAGAAGGTGATCCGGATGTGGATATGGACGCAGAAGGTGACGAGGATGCGGAAGGCGAAGTGGACGATGAAGGTCGCCCCGATATGTATCGTTTGATTCATAACCTGTCGACCTATCTTTGCAGCGTTGAAGACGAGTAAGCATACGATCTACTTGGCAGGTGCACACTCGCTAACAACGAATTAATTACAGTGGCGAGCAGCTTGCTGCTGGCTTCCAGCGCATTCCCAACAGACGAACATTGCCTGATTACTTCGAAATCATCTCGGAACCCATTGCTTTCAGCACCATCCGGGTAGGTCGACAGAAGTTTTTATGCACACATCAACTGCTAACAGGCTTCGCAGGGGAAAACCCAAAAGAAGCAATACAGCTCATTCGCCGAGTTCGTGAAGGACGTTGCGCAAATTTGTCACAACGCTCAGGTTTACAACCGCCCCTCTGCTCCTATATTCGGCGCCGCTGTTCGGTTAAGAGAGATCCTCGTCCGTGAGCTTCAAAAATTGGTAGAAAAAGGGCACATCACAACAAGCGATACGCAACTGCCCGATCTTGGTGAGCTCCCACCAGCAGAAGAGTCGCCACCAGCGGAGGAGGACGAGGATGATGACGAGGACGAGGACGAAGATGAGGATGAAGACGAGGATGAAGATGAAGATGAAGATGAAGATGACTCTGATGATGAAGGTGGGCGACGTCGGGGACGAAGACGACGTGCTTCTGGGCGCAAAGATCAAGACAAAGACTACGAAGACGATTCGCATAAGCGAAGGGGACGACCGCCGAGTGTGCTTACTCCAAATGAAGCGCGCATCACTTCGATTCTAAAGGGATTGAGAAAGCCCAGGGATGCTGGGGGCCACCTTCTTGTCCATCCCTTCGAGAGGTTGCCGGATAAGGCGGCCGTTCCTGATTATTATACGACAATTCAGAATCCCATCGCCCTTGATAACATTAAAAAGAAGGTAAAGCGGAAGAAGTATCAAAGCGTCGACCAAGTGCTTCAAGATCTCAACCTCATGTTCGAGAACGCCAAGCGATATAATGAGGATGACAGTGAAGTATACAAGGCTGCTGTTAACCTTCAAAGGGAGGCCCACCTGTTGGCAGAACAAGAGAAAGCCAAGCCTGACGACGATTTCCGAGATGAAGACGGCAAATTGCCTCTGGCAGAAATTCAGTATCACGGGCAATCCTGGAAAGTTGGTACGTGCATTAGAACATCCTGTGCAACAGCTCGTCAGTGTTACATGCGTGGCTAATAGCAAGATAGGCGATTGGATTCACATTCGAAATCCCAACGACCTGGCCAAGCCCACGGTAGCGCAAATCTATCGAACCTGGCAAGATAGGGCTGGGCAAAGATGGATCAATGCTTGTTGGTATTATCGGCCAGAACAAACTGTACACCGATACGAGAAGCATTTCTACGAGCACGAGGTGGTGAAAACTGGACAATATCGCGACCACCAGATTGAAGACGTCCTGGACCGCTGCTTCGTCATGTTTGTGACACGTTTCAACAAAGGCCGTCCGCGAGGGTTCCCCCTTGGTAAGGAGATCTATGTATGTGAATCACGCTATAACGAGGAAAAGTTCACGTTCAACAAGATAAAGACGTGGGCGAGTTGTGTTCCCGACGAGGTACGCGACAAGGACTATGAAATGGATCTTTATGATGTACCTCGGCGCATGAAAAAGATCCCTAGTCCCATCAAGCATTTGCTTCGCGAGGACGCAAAGGAAACAGATGAACTGCCCAAGCCAACATGGGGAAGCCCAAATGCGCCGCCAATTGTTGGAGCAGTGCATCGCCGTCCACGGGAAATCAATGTAAGTGAAGCTCCATTTATATTATTTGTTGTTTGTTTGTATGATAGCCCGCATGCTTTGTGCTTATCGGTCTGCGGGCTGCCATCAAGGTTTTATCAGCAAATGCAGTGCATGGCCCCTGCCTGCACATAACTCACTTTTCTTCAGCCAACGCCTGATCCTGAGCAACATTTGTGCCTCAGGCTTTTCAGCTAACCATTGATTTTATTCTCCTGTGTTGACACTGAACTGACAATACCGAAGGAATCTCCTCCTCCAGAACCCACCCCTCCGCCACAAGCTATGTCGGTTGTCCCACTATCCGACGTTGGCACTGATGCTGGAAGGCGCGCGTCAATGTTGCCAGTCCCAGGTGCCATGCCCGGGGACCACTCTGCCCGACATCCTTCGATCTCTTATCCTGGAGGCCCATCGCCTTCGCCTGTTCCATACAACGCCCATATGACGCCCCATTTCCAACCAGCTACACCAGGAGCCCAGCTTCCACAGGTTCATCAGACTCCAGTTCCGATCCCACACCCACCTCATCTTGGTCCTCAGCCTCAAGTGTCCGTACGTCCTGTGCAATACCAGCATCAGCCTCAGCATCAACAGGCAGGGTATGCACAGGGCTTCGTCCCTAACTATGGGCAGCCAGCACCTCCCATGCACCAACAAACCCCGATGGGGAACCATATCACCCAAGCGTATAACCAGGCGCCTGCTCCTCCTGTTGCGCGTAGCCCTATGGCTCCTACGCCCGGGATGCCCGTGCAAACCGGAAATGCGTACAACCCACCAAGACCACCAGAAGTCTATGCGCTTCCCGACAACATGAATGACGCCCTACCGATCGAGCTTCGTCAGACCTTCCAGCATGACAGTGCTGGGCGAGTCCTCTTCTTCACTGCCCCGCCCCTTGAGAGATCCCACAAGGGAATTTCGCATGAAAGTGCAGGGCTTGGGCACAGCGTCAAGTATCTTGCGAACCGCAAAGAATGGTTGGCTGAAAGAGAGAAGAAGAGGAAGGAACGCGATGAAAGGACCGGTGACATTTCCCAGAAAAGACTCGAGAATGACGTGGTGGACGCACACGAAGCTGGGAAAGCGATTGTTGCTCAGGCCAGCGATGCCATGGCTAAGTGGCTTGAAAGATATGACAGTGATACTCAAAGATGGACAGACGAAACCGGCCTCAAAGGTTGGCGCGAGGCGACAAAAGCCAATAAGGAAAAACGTGTTGCTTGAAACTAGTTAGCAACGATTAGAGAACAAAACATGGGGTAAAGGCGCCTGGTGTATCCTATTCGAGATCAAGAAGGTGAAGCCAGGTTAAGTGCCAAGTGCGAAGTGCAAGGATTGGGAGTAACTGGCTTTTCTTTTTATTAATAATTAAATCTTTTGGGTTAAGTCACTTCTCTGGCATGCTTGATAGTTTCGACATGTCCTGCCATACATTCTTCTGGTCTCCACATTGATCATAAACCCGGTCACATCTTCCGTTGCGCTTTCGATACATACGTCAATGGATTGTGTTCGTCGCGTGCCTATATGTCGGTTTCTCAAACTTCAGTAAAAAGAAATCATGATTCTTAGCTCCTGAGCCCAGAACTCTATGATCAACGCACATGTTCCTCTCTTATAATATGGCAGCGTTGTGCCAATACCAGTTGATTTTCTGCTACACTATTGGTTTCAAGTCTTGGGTTCTATAGTGCCTCTGCCATTTCTACTCTGAATTCATTAGAAACAGCTTGTTTGCGTCCATGCCCAAGCTCAAGCATGACCCATTCATAGACAGCCCATTGAACGGCATTGACGATGAAAGCCCGGACACTACAGACAGTCAACCCTCGGAAAAAAACACGTGCCCCCCCTTCCCGATACGCTTCCTGTGCGATTTGAAGAGCACCTGCTCGTGAGGTCCGTAGAGGCCCGCTTGTTCGTAAAAGAGGTGATGTTTCGACCAGGCCACCGAGCATCTGAGCCTGAACCCTTGTCTTGATGACATCGAGAGGAAAGACACTAGCCCAAGTTACCACACCAGCCAATCCTCCACAGAAAAGAACTTTGGCGGCTTCCTGTTGAAACGAAGTTCGCTCCTCAGCCTTTGTGGCTAACCAACGAGTGCTCAGCTCATAAGACCAGAAGTAAAAGCCATATCCGATACTGTCTCGCAGAGCAGTCACTGCTCCACCGAAGTAGAGTCCTCGAGCACCTTCATTCCTCCAGGTCTGTTTAGCGATGGCCAAGCTTGATATGGGAGGGGAGGCCAGTTGAGCTCTACACTTGATGAGTTCGGTGGGTGTGCTAATGATCCAGGTTGCAAGACCACCCACGGAGCCAGCAATCCATGTATTCCACAGATTCTCTGATGTTGAGAACACACTGTTCAGTGCGGATTCGGTACGGTTGTAAGAAACAAAAAGTAAAGCGTTGAGGGCGCCATAGCCGAGGATTGGCGCCGCAGTTCCGGTTACTAAAGAAGTATATGATCTGAGAAAACGGGTGCCAACTGATGTGCCTTGACTTATGGCAGGAGTTTCTCCTGCTATCCTCGAATGAGAAGTCAGAACTGGTGGTGGACTGGCTTGCTGCGCCTGGCGTCGTACTTTGATGACATCGAGAGGATTTCCAATGATGATACCAACTGCGCCACTTAGATAGCCAGCCCAAAAGTCGGCCGACATGATAAAGCTATTTCCCTACGGCTTCGCAGGCGAGAGAAGAGGATCTGAACTTCTTGCGACTTTACGCTGGGCAACGGTAATGGTACTCAGCACGCCGAGGTAAACAAGACCCCAGGCCAAACCGAGTCGTGCAAGAGGAAGTCGATTTGCAGTAGCTTGGACATTAATTCGCTGGGATCGAGTGAGGTATTGCCAATGAGCGAAATGTCCAGCAACTGTAGCAGTCACGATCCCAGTACGATGTTGGGCGATTGCGACCTGGAGAGGGGTCGGTCCAAAGGATTCATGCTCGGCAAGGACATCTCCACCGACCGATCGGCTTTGATCGGGGTTAGAGAGATTAACGCTTGAAGCATGTGTTAGTTAATGATCCGGGGTCCTTGAGAGCCGCAGAAATTGCAGGTGATCAGCGAGTGGTTTTGACCTACCCTGACGGCGCTGCAACAAGCGGGCTTTCAGATATCATCATCCTTGATTAGACGGAGTAAGACTAAAGAATAAAGCGAATAGAGAGTAAAAGTTTACGTCTTGCCACCAGCCCATCGTCGCCCGTGTATTGACTTCCATGATTCTTCGTTCGGTTACCTAAGCTAGTGGATCTAGTTCCCAGTCCAAGCTTTTCGGGCCTGTGTCAGGGTCTTGCCTTCCATTGAGGTCGTCGAAAATCATAAAAACTGACGGAGGCGACTCACGTGATAGCGTGTCTGCCTACAACCCGTCGCGTCGAGTTACTCATCGCGCTTACCTGCCCACCCTCTTTCCCTTCATCAATTTTCATTTGGTGGCAAGGGATTTTGCAAACCTCAACAACCACTTCCCAAGCTTTCATAGATCCTATTCGTCCGATATGGGAGCAGCGTAAGTTTCGATATGGCCTCCTGTTCATCAGTGCAACTTCTAATGCGACATTCAGTTCACCACTTGTGGCAACGCCGCTTGCTGGCAAGAATAAGACTCCGGGCAAGCGAATGCCAACGCCTTCCTCCATTGACCGACTTCACAAACCATTCAAGTGTCCTGGAACTGCTGGGAGAAGTCCAGCCGTGGACCGGCCGTCCCGTAAGCGGAGAAAGGTCGATTATGGCGGCGCCGATGGTGAAGCAGATAGCGACAAACCGTATTCCAATGATGACAGGCTTGCGATCACCACTCGAGACAACAACCGATATCCTGTTTTTGAACCCAAAGACAAACTTCTTGTTTTTCGCAAGTCCTTCTCTGTTCCTCTGAAGAACAAGGACAATACTGCATACAACCCCAATCGTGCTCCTCCTACTCTCGGTCTTCGGCAGGGCGCTGTCTTCGTCGCTAAGCCGCTCCACGATCCCAGCGGCGAGTTTGCAATTGTACTATACGATCCCACAATCGATGATAAGCCGAAAGACATGCCAAAGGCTATTGAGCCCGCCAAGGCAGAGACTTTAGAGGAGAAGATTGATGCACCTCTTGTTCATAAGAGTCTTGCTGAAATTTTAGGAATCAAGAAGAAAACGGACGATGAACACCCTCGGGTTCCGGTTGTCATTGACCCCAGGCTCGCCAAGATTCTTCGCCCGCATCAGGTCGAGGGTGTCAAGTTCATGTACCGATGTGTTACCGGCCTGATCGACGAGAAAGCCAACGGTTGCATCATGGCTGACGAAATGGGATTGGGAAAGACTCTCCAGTGCATCTCCCTCATGTGGACGCTGCTCAAACAGTCACCTGATGCTGGCAAATCAACCATTCAGAAGGCTATTGTTGTTTGTCCCGCGAGTTTGGTCAAGAACTGGGCCAATGAGTTGACCAAATGGCTTGGTGCTAATGCCATCAATCCATTCGCCATTGATGGAAAAGCTTCCAAAGAAGAGTTGACGCGTCAACTCCGGCAGTGGGCACATGCAATCGGGCGAGCGGTGACCCGACCAGTTATCATTGTCTCCTACGAAACTCTGCGACTGAACGTGGAAGAGCTCAAGAATACTAAGATTGGCTTGCTCTTCTGCGACGAGGGCCACAGACTGAAAAATAGTGACAGCAATACTTTCAATGCCCTCAACAGCCTCAACGTTTCTCGTCGTGTCATTCTTACTGGCACACCCATTCAGAATGATCTGACAGAATACTTCTCTCTAACAAGCTTTGCGAACCCTGATCTGCTTGGCACACGTTTGGAGTTTCGCAAACGGTACGAAATCCCGATCTTGCGAGGCCGAGATGCAGACGCTTCAGAAGCGGACCGCAAGAAGGGTGATGAGTGCACTGCAGCTTTGCTCGGCGTGGTCAACAAATTTCTGATTCGCCGCACAAACGACATTCTTTCCAAGTATTTGCCCGTCAAGTACGAGCATGTTGTATTCTGCAATCTCGCACCGTTCCAGTTTGATCTCTACAACTATTTCATCAAAAGTCCCGAGATCCAAGCACTCTTGCGAGGTAAGGGGAGTCAGCCTCTCAAAGCCATCAACATTCTCAAAAAGCTTTGCAACCATCCTGACCTGCTGAATATGTCGGATGATCTACCAGGTTCAGAGAAGTGCTACCCTGATGATTACGTTCCTAAAGAAGCCCGTGGTCGTGATCGTGAAGTCAAGTCGTGGTACTCTGGTAAAATGGCCGTGCTGGATCGCATGCTGGCTCGCATCCGGCAAGACACGAATGACAAGATTGTTCTGATCAGTAACTACACTTCAACGCTGGACCTGTTTGAGAAACTATGCCGTTCCCGTCAGTACGGAAGTCTTCGTCTGGATGGTACCATGAACGTCAACAAGCGCCAAAAGCTTGTCGATCGGTTCAACGACCCCGAAGGTGACGAATTTATCTTTCTACTCAGTAGCAAGGCTGGTGGATGTGGTATCAACCTCATTGGTGCGAATCGTCTCGTTCTTTTTGATCCTGATTGGAACCCTGCGGCCGACCAACAGGCTCTGGCTCGAGTATGGCGTGATGGTCAGAAGAAGGACTGTTTTGTGTACCGCTTCATCGCAACTGGTACTATAGAAGAGAAAATCTTTCAAAGACAATCTCACAAACAAAGCTTGTCGTCTTGTGTGGTTGATTCAGCGGAAGACGTGGAACGACATTTCTCCCTCGACAGCCTACGCGAGCTGTTTCAGTACCGGTCAGACACTAAGAGCGATACTCACGAGACGTTCAAATGCAAGCGATGCAAACCTGATGGCAAGCAGTATATCAAAGCACCGGCCATGTTGTATGGTGACACGAGTACGTGGAACCATTTTGTCAACGAGGGGTTGAAACCCATCCAGGACTTGCTGCTGAGGCAGGAATGCGGAGAAGCAGAGGTCTCTGCTGTGTTTCAGTATATTTCTCACTGAAGTTACTCAGTTGTCCTGTTTTACGATTAATGTTCATGAGGCATGCAAGGCGTTGTTATGGATTCGTGGCGTCGAAAGGATTGCTTTATGTTTTACGGAGTTTGGTCCAACCGTGTGTTAGACGTAGACGGTCTGGGTGTAAGATGTGCTTGGCGGTTCAGCCTGAGATAGACTACTGACATCTAAAAAAACTCTCCGAGTAATTCAGGTTTTCGTCCACATCACTGAAATTGGGTGCTAGTCAGCACAGGCAGGTTATGCGTGATGTTGTCTACATGTAGTACCAAGCTACATTAACAGTACACAGTGTGAATAAGAGGAATATCGTTTGTGCACTGTCTATGTGCTAGGTACTTTGGTAGATAAACTTTTGCTTTCTGTTTTCGAAGATTACCTATGAGTCTTCAAACACACCAACTTAACTGCACAACCACAAACATTTCAATCATCGACTGCTTGTGGTAAATCAAAAATCTCCTTCGATTTCCATTCAAATACGGCCAACATGTCTTCTAAACCTACAAAACAATCCTCCCCTGGATTCACATCTTACTACCTCCAACGGGCCACACAAGAATTTTCAGAGGATCTCGACAAGGTTCGCAACGCTGAGGATTTCAAGGCCGATTCGATCCCATTCCTTGTCCACGCTCTGCAGCAGGGCGCTGACCTTTTCTCGTCCGAGGACCAGAAGAGAGTGATAGCTGAACCAGAGCGCAAGGAAGAGAATGCGTGAGAGGAGAATCCAGATATTTTGGGTCAAACAGTCGACAAAGGATCGATAATAAAATCCAAGGCATCGAAGATTTTTCAAGGGCGCCATTCAGCCACTTCTCATGAAATGAGAGCACGTCGGAGGATTTGGCTGACAAAAGCCAGTTCGTCCCTTAGACAGCATCAACATCATTACAGTGCTCATAAGCAGTATAATGTACATGATTGACAATACAGGCGCTCGGTTCCGTTCAGAATTGCGTCAATTATAGGCCGTCTCATGAAAGGGTATCTCAAAGCAGAACTACTACTACATCAAAGCTCAATACAACTAATCTACATACACATCTCTTCACTCAACCCAAACCACAGCGATCCTCTTTTTTGCTGCTATACAAGTGTGCATGTGCTTTTGTCGATTTTTTATCCCGCCATGCAGCGTGGTTCATTCCGCATGGCCCATCCCTTCATGGCAAGGACAATGACAATCCAGGCCATCAACAATCCGACAAGGCCCATTGTGACGGTATACATAAACATGGCATCGAGGCCGTAATGGATCATTCCATCAACAGTGTCGGTGCTCTGGTTCAAATTAGCTTGTAAACGTGAACTTGCAGGACAGCTCGACTTACGCTAGCCATGAAGATAATTCCCCCTGATATGAGTCCGAACGCCGTGAGCAGCTCGGTAGGGGGTCGTGATGGGAGGACGGACTTTGGCGGCTTGAGGAATATCAAAATGTATGTAAGGCCGCGGGCAAACGAGGCTCCGAGGAGTAAATATCCCCATTGCTTGTGGACCATGCTGGACATCATGGTGTGCTGGGTGTGTGAGCTCATCATGAGTCCAAGCAGCATGATCACCAAAGCTGGAATGGGGTTCAGCGACAACTCGTACGTATCAGGAGCCTTGGTCTCGTTTGCATCTTCAACTGCATGTGGATTCATTGGCTCGATGTTTTGGATAGTCATGTTGAGAAGATCACGGATGCGAGTCGACTCGATGAGCATGCCACACTGAATTTCTCATGGTCAGTCTTGGAACTGTTTTGCAAGGTTATGCAGGGAACCCGCAGGGCCTTGACTTACCAGGCCTCCTCCGAGGAACAGAATAGTGATAGAAATATGCTCCATATCCTGCGCAGTCCAGTCCCCTCCCCAACCGCTAAGGTGCTCCATGAAGATGTTTGTAGAGCCATAGAAGAAGATCAAGAAGCTCTCGATGAGCTCAGCAGAAGGACGCCATCCCTGGGGGCCTTTGTTGGGACGGACATTCCATGCCCAGCCAAGCTCACCGAAGCTGCCAGACCAGCGTCCCAGAGTGAAGATGCCCAACCAGAAGAAGACACCGCCCTTGACCCAATGTGCCAGACCATTGAAGATTCCGTCTCCTTCCTGTTGACAATGTGTTAGGTTAATTAGAGTTCGACTGAGATTTCGAATGGATAACTGACAAAGAAACGGCCAAAAGTGGCTATACCAGTGGCAAGCACAATGGAGCCGAAAGGAAGAATGATGCGATCAACCACTTTGCGGCCAACGTCGAGGTGCTTCCAGACTCTTGATGTAACAACCTTGGAAACATTACGGGCCAAAGTTCCCTGGGGCGCAGGAGATGACAACGAAAGCTCTTCCAAGTCTTGGTCATCTTCGTATTCTTTACTGGGGTGCTGCGGCGGCGATCCCATGCCATTGAGTGTCGATACTGAGTCGCTCCGGAGAGAAGGGCTGTTTAGCTCAGTGCCTCGTCCGGTATCATCAGAAGTGCGGTATGGACTGTCGTCACGATACCCGCTGTATGAAGGCAATTCGACCTCTGTACTTGGTACAGATAGCAAATAGTGTGTCTCTCTGCTGCTTCCATCGTTTCGGAAAGCACCGGCGATGTAGCTCACAGCACTTATAAGCACCTGGGCGCAGGTAACCCAAGTCGCAATCCAGCCAATCTTGTGGTGCGCATTACCAGGATACAAATCAGGGGTATGGTTATTGTAGACGACGGCGAGAAAGACTCCCACAGAGTTTGAAGTTAGGAACACGGATTGGGCAGGTAGTTTAAAGCGAGAATGTGTCAGTGAAAACATTACAGCTGTTGTCCGCATAAATCAGTGTGCGAAACAAAAGGAGTAGCGTTTAGCTGAGGTGAACTTACCGACGGGGAGAATGAATACCCAGGAAATAACCATCAAAGCAATGTGTGTGTAAATGAGTCCAGAATGCTCAGAATGGGAAAAGTAAGCATTGGGATGGTCTTGGTGTTTAGGTGACTGTGTTGTGTTGCTGCCGTGGTCCATTCCCATGTTCACCCTGTCCATGTCCTGGCTATCGCCATGCGCAAAAACGATAGGTAAAAGTACAAGAAGCAGTGCGCTCGAAACCCACGACTCCGTTTTCTTATAGGTCATGTTTAGAATACCTATCGACACGATGCTTTCGTTTTGAGAGTTGAGTTAGGCGAGGTTGCAAACAAGAATTATTTATACGTACAAAGAGTATGTGAGCTCCGATACGACTAGACATGAACACTAACAGCGCTTATATATATATATATATAT